>JBCEWC010009604.1:0-18560 GCA_038996855.1 Solanum aculeatissimum
GATCCTTGAATCAAGTCCCACATACCTTAATTCCACCAACAATTAGCAAGGTCAAACTTAGTCAAGGTCTTCTTCCTTGAATTTCCCAAACTTTCTTTAATAGAGGCTAAGAGAGTGTTAGAATCTCAAGAGTGAATGTAGGAGAGTTTGAATGGCTGAATAAGGGTTTGGGGAATGTTTTAGGTTTAGGAGACCTTAGGGTACCAAAAAGGGGCTTAAGGAAATGTTAGATCATGAAATTACCATTAATAAAATGTAACTTTCCGAGAATAAGCAGAGTCAAACGGTTGCTATAGTTCCTGTCACACTGTTCACGGTCCATTTCCCTTCCCATCAAACAACACTTAGTCAAATTTTCAGCGCGAACACTCGGAAGACTTTCTGGAACACTTGATGAGTCTTTTAACGGACTGTTTGGAGGTTGAATGTCCATGTAGGGGTCCCACAACCCTTGACTTAGACTCCTATACTCATCCATGGCTTGGCCAAGCCACTGTCCCACTTGACGGGACAACACACTGGTCGTCAAAGCTTAAACGGACCGTCCAAGGGTCCGTGGCTCCACACTTGTCTTATGGGGTGGCTCCTGGACACCCCTAGCTCACCGGATCACCCCAAGACACCCCACACAGACCGTGACAAGTTTCACGGTCCGTCGCCCTGCCCTTAGCCACTTTTCTGAGCCTATCTCCAATGTCTTCTGAATTTCAGATAGTCTTACTGTTTGGGCCATAACGTCCTCATCCAAACTCCGAATTGAGTAAACCTAGTTGCGTTGAGAAGCTAACGCAAAGCGATTCAATATGATATATAGTATCCCACATGGTTCAACCCACATCAAAAGTTGTGATCATTTGAAGTACACTGCTAAAATTGTCCCTCTAGGCCACCAACTTGCCCATTTCGTGTTCGGCCACTTAAAATCAACCCGTGGCTACCGAAACTTAACCATGACCAGTATTATATCATATGAGGCCAACCATAAGAAGTTTTCAAAAATATTCGGGTTGTTACACTTACATTCCATTTTCAACAAATCAGAATCACCCAAGGTGAACTTGTTCATGCAAGCCCTAGAGTTAGCAACCAAAGAAGGAGTATACTTAGGCAATTTTGTGAACTTTAGGGCATAATCCCTCACACTCATTCCACCTTTCCTCAAATTCATTAACTCTATCACTTTACTTTCCCTTAGTTTAAGTGGGAAGAAGCAATCAAGACAAGGGGCCTTAAACATCTCCCAATCAATAGAACCTTATTAAACTCTTTTGTACTTCCATTGTGTAAACCAAGCTTGAGAAACTCCCTTAAGTTGATAAGCTACCAATTCGACCTTCTCCTTGGATAATACCCCCATAAATATTCACCACTCTATAGACCTCATCAATGAACTCCTATGGATCATCATCCAACTTGGAACTCTAGAACTTTGGAGAATTCGTCCTAGAAAAATCCCTCACTCTTGAAGAAAGAGTAGGATTCTTTGGGGAAGAAATAACTTGAGCCAACATGGTAATGACTACTCTTAACTTTTCATTAGTCACTTAGTCGAATTGAGGGCCTTGAAAAATTTGAGGACCCAGAGGAATTTGGTCCTTATTAGCATCAGCTCCCCTAGGCAATGGAGCACGTCGTAGAGGCATTTATGAAAATATCAAAGGACAAGAATTAAGGAATGAGAATCTTGAAGGCATTACCTAGATCATAAAAGAAGCATAGATTTTTTAAACATCTCAGAGCCTCTTGCAAATGAATGTGGTATGCTTTACACCAATGAAAAAAACTCTACTAGATGCGACATGTTGGAATCCCTAGGATGCTTTCAAACCTTGTGCTATGATACTAAAATTTTCATAATCCAAACCTTGGACCTAGCTGTGACATAGTGAATGTAATACCTGAAGGTGCCCCATCCAAGCATTTTGTTCATATCATAAGCATACATAAGGTAACATAAGCAATTCATAAGAGAGTAAGCAAGCAGAATGTATTAATATCAAGGTCATAGTTTCGCTTGAGGGAATTAGAATACCATATTCCAATACATTCCTCTACATCATAGATCTTGGTGGGTTCTACAACATGCTACTAGCTCACCCTCAAGATGAAATAATAAGTAAAATCATAAAGTATTAACATGAAAGCATAACATGAACAAGACTTGTCCCCGAAGTATGAGAACTCACCAATAATCTTCAAAGCATAAACAAACTCTAGCCACAAAATAGAGGAATAGTCTTGTCATTGCCCTTCCCTACATGGTTAGATTATGTAGGCAAAGAAGTATGCATTAGTACGTGGAATGTACTAAGTATATAGGTATGCCATGCATCAAGGAACATCATAACATAATAGAAATATGCATAATCATAGAAATAGAATAAAGATAAGATATGAATGATCAATGAATGTATAAAGCCATGTACGAAAGAATCATAAAACTTTTCATCACCAAACATACATATGTGTTAATAAGACTATAACCGATAATAAGACAATGTGGACTATTACATGGAATCTCGATGTTCCCTCTATACTGAGCAAAAGAGGAGTCTACTTTGCCTGGGTAGATTCAACCCTTACCTTATAAGCTCTATCCTAGCACGGTGAGAATCACATGTACATAAAGACCCTACATTTCCAGCTCTACCCTAGCATAGTGAGTATCACATGAACATAACACTATATGGATCTTTTAGCTAGCCTTATAGGCACATAATCATAATACTATGGTGGCACGTAGTTATGAGACTTGAGGACTTATGTAAGGACCCTTGAGGATAGTCTCTCTCATACAAGCTCATTCGGGGCTAAGTCAAAACCTATGGAATAAATAATCCTACATATAAATAACTTTCAACATAATTCATACTTTATTGAAATCATACTTTTATAGCTTGTAAAATAGGTATGATAACCTCATGAAAACATCTTACATCATAGGAATAGTCCATCTACATAACTTCTAGTGTGGGTATACTCTCTACTTATTATTATTTCATCAATATTAGGGTCTTACGTCACCCTCATCATCATATCATCATTATCATCATTAAAATATACTTTTATATTTAAAATCATGTTCATGAAAATCATGACTTTGTTATAGGAAATTAGGGACATGTGTGGGTTGATGAGAAATTAAGTTATAATCATTCAATTAGATGAAAATTATGTAGAAATCTTACAATCAAAATTAATTTGAATCATTAGTAAAGGAACTCATATCAATTAAATAAGCTTTAATCATCATATACTTGAAGTCACATATTTTCACATGAAAATCATGGAAATCGTGTAATTCTTCATAATTCATGCTTAAATAGGTATGACAATCATGTAGTAATCATAATCCAACCATTTGAATTGTCATCCATAAAAACCTATAGAAATCCTTGTTTAAACATGAAAAATAGGGATATTTGAGTTGGACTTCATAGATGAATCTAGTCCATGAATGAAGCCCTACATACCTCAAGTAAGGAGCTAAGGAATTTGGAGATTAAAGACCTGGAAATCTTTAGCCAAAAGCTTGATACCCTAACTCCAATAGAGTCCTTTCTTTGAGAGAGAAATTTTGAGAGTGAATGAATTAGAAATAGATTTTATAGGAATTGAGTCAGTTAAGTTATTTAGGAGGGTCAAAACAATATCATTTAGGGATAACAAATCAAAAATGACCAAAACGTCCTTCATTTAAAAACTACCAGTCTCATCTATGAGCCACTATTTATGGGTCATAGAATGAAGTATGGGTCATACTTGGACTTCTTCCAATGTGTGCCATAAAAATTTTGCTACTGGAAATTACACCTATCAAACCACGGACCAACAGTACGATCCATAGTTCTATTTATCGATTGTAGACCCTTTCATAGAAACCTTCTAGACGTGGAAAAATTTTCATCTTGTAGGTCCCCATTCACGATCCTATTTATGGACCATATTCCTTATTATGACTCGTAATGATCTTTTTGGAGTGACTTCTAGCGACCAAGATATTTCACAAACTTCAGGATCTTAACCACGAAGCCTGTCTGTGATCCATGGTTCGATCCATGAGCCATAGATTGGCTTGTAATACTAGACCAATTCAAAATTTCTTGCAACTTTTCATTTTCTAGATTTTTCAACTTGTGGGGTGTTATAGTGAGAGAGGAGAGCTTCACGAGATTCGGGAGTTTGAGACAGGTTATGGTGATAGTTATTGAGTATGAGATTGATTTTTGTCAGCTAGCTACATATGTTATTGCCATCATTCCTGATGAGACAGAGAGGGTTTGTAAGTTCATGAGAGGGCTAACTTATTCTATCAGGTGGGCAATGTTATGGGTGTCTACAAAGGGAGATTCCTTCCAGTCTATGGTGAGTGCCACTAAGAAGTGGAGTTAATGGAGAGGGAGGAGTTTTAGGACCCTAAGAGATCCTTTTCATCAGGTCACTTCTTTGGTGCCTCATCTGGAGGTTGAGGTTCTCTTTGTGAGAGTGGTTCATTTTAGTACTGAGGATTTCATGCCACCTTACCAACGTCAGATGACGGCCAGAGTTTGTCAACAGTTTAGATGTTTGTGGGCTAAGGTGGTTATAGTATTCCATCAGTGTAACACCTTGTATTTTCTACATGCTAGTCCTATTTATATGACACTTGGCATAGCCTCATTGTACAAGTGAGGGACTAATTATCTTATGTGAGTGGTGATAATTTAAATTAGATCTGAAGGGTTTGATGCCCCACATGTTTCAAAGGATATAAGTCAAAGTTAAACTTAGTGAAAGCATTTAAATTCGAGATAATAAGGTGCTATTTGAGTTGAATGTTTAAAGTGAAGAATTAAGATATAAAATGGGGGATTAAGATTTAGAAAATGAAATAAAAAAAGAAAGTATCTCGCTTGACTTAACTAAGCAAGTAGATGCATCACCTACTTAGACTTTTGACAAGCTTAAAGGACCAAGTAGGTTCACCATCTACTAATACTTGTTGGACAATCTTCTAAGGCCCAAGTTCACTAGCCACATACTTGATAATTTTTGCCCAACCCAAGTGAAAGGAAAAAGAGAAGAATAGGAAGCCAAGGTCCAATAAATTTAGGTCCTTAAAGGTCCAAGTTAAAAGGCCAAGTAGATGCATTACCTACTTGGTAAATTATGGCTAAATATTAAGGAGAAAATTGGCCAAAGTTAGACCCTTTAAAAGGGAGTGTTACTATCTCTTTCTATCCATTTTAAACTTGAGAAAAATCCAATTTTCTAAATCTCTTTCTTTGCCCTCTTCATCTTATACAATATCCCCCAACACCTCTAGGGTTTCTAATATTTTCAAGTGAAAGGTAAGTTAAAATACTTATGTGTTTAGCTTATTCCTTCCATGTAATCTTATGAAAGTATGTTCTACATGTTTGAGGTGTAATTGTTTCTCAAAAACTGTCCAACTTTCTTTCTAAATTTTCTAAGAGACAACCTTTTGTCATTTAGTTATAGTTTGAAGAAGAGTTTACATTCTTGAAGCACAAGGTTGAGAGGTGAAATTTCTAGTAATCTAGGTAAGGTTACTACCATTCTTTTTGCCACTTCTTAAGGACAAGTTTGGTAAGAGGATTTTTTGTATTTTTTTCAAGAATCCATGAATGGTGATGAGCTCTTGAATTAAATATTCACTAATTTGGTGAAAGATATGTTGGGGCAGTTAATGGCTATTTTATGTGTAATTTTGATGGAGGCAGCCTGGGGTGATTTTGGCAAGGGGTTTATGAAGTTAAGTTGATGTATAAATAGAGGGTGTGGTGATTCACAATTAGTGTAAGAGTTGTGCGGACCTACTGTCAATCAAATATTTAGCTACTATTTTACGAGGCCTGCAATGTAGTTTACAAATGTTTGCTTAATCATGACTTATATTGTAGTAATAACGCCATAAAGGAAGGCTGAAGGTAGTTGTGTTGGTCCATAAATAAGGTATGTAGGTTATATAATTCTATATTCTTTGACATAAAATCTAACACTCGTGTCACTATCAATCAGTAAGCTTCCCAAGTGCTATTCTAATAGTGGTAGTGTTGTTTATTAGTGAATTGTAGTTTACTCTTCCAAGCACTAGCATGATGAGTTTACTTTTATTTGTGAAGCTAGTATTGTCATTTAACTCCATGAGTAGTACATTAATTTTACATTTTATTCCTATATTATTGTACTGCCTTAAGTGACTATCATCAATGTCTTATATTACTGGTACATAGTTCCAAATCTAAAAACTATCATGACTACCAAATTAACAATCTCAAAGTATTAAAGAATAACTTGAAATAGTATTCATGGTGTGTGGGTAGAAGCCCAGGGAAAAAATCCTAGCATGGATCGATCTCACTTGGTTCATAAGGGTGGCACCCCAGGGGCAAGAGCCTAGCTTGGATCGATACCAATTTGTGTAGTTATGAGGAAAACATCCCAAGGGTTACAATGCCTAGCACAAGTTATGCTCTTTTACTACTGATGACCTGGTCATTTGTATTACATGCCTAAAGGAAATTATAAAGCATTGAAGATTAAAGGAAGAAGTAATGTATATGGTTCCACAAGTATAACAAAGGTGGTCTTTTACTATGATCTTTGCATTTATATATTGCTATTTGATTTCACTTGAGTTCTTATTTTACATATGGTATTGACTTACATATTCAACATATTATTTCATATTTATGTCGGTTATGGATATGCAACAATTCATGCTACAGGTACAAGTACTCTAGCTAGTAGACCTCCAGTGTAGGTGCACCTGACACTCATCTAATTTTGGTGAGCTCCAAGTTGATTCTGGGATTTACTGAGTTTGTAGTATATGTATTTTGGTTTTGTATAATAGTTCAAAGTAATGTGGGGATATTTTTGTATTGTATAATAGTTCAAAGTAAGGCAGGGCCTGTCTCAGCCTATGTTGCCTTATAGAGGCTTTGTAGACTTATTGTATATAGTTCAGTTATATCTTATCTCTAAATAGTTGTGGCCTCAACAACCAAGTCTGGTATGTAAGTTCTTGTGCTACCTATTTTGATCACTTATCTCTACAACTTTTATGAACTTGTCACAGTTCTCTAGTTTTCATTGTCATATACATAGTAAGAATATGTTATATGTCAATTCTCTCAGGACTTGAGGGAATCGAGTACCTATCCATTTTATAGATTTAGAGGTATGACAAAAGTGATATGAGAGAAGGTCATCCTAGAAAGTCTACAAAGCTATGTCTATGTAAAGTCTTGCTTATGGATGTGTTGTGCACCACATCTATAAACATGCAATAAAAGAACATTTAGGAGTTGTCTCTTTTATTTCATTTCCTAGATCGTGCCATAGAGCCATTGTCGTAGGTGGATTATATCTAACCCTTAAATTGTTTATTTTATATATAGCAAAAGATTCCATTCACAAGGAGAAAAAGTATGTGTAAACAAATAGATTTTGGAGAAGGGACCAACCAATCACCAGCTAGACCTAATTAAAGTGAGATTCCAGATGAGTCTTTATCATAGAGTTCCCCGACTCCTCCACCTTCAGAAGAGCTAAGGAGGGCATCAACACCTCAAGAGCCTCCTATTAGTGCTACTGAGCAAGATTTAAGAAATGTGGTTCAATTATTGACTTGTATAGTTGTTGTTTAAGGTCAAAGGAAAGAAGGTCCAGTTGTAGGTATTGGTGGAGCAGACAGGGCATCCAAGACACAAATACATGACTTTCTTAATTTGGATCCTCATTCATTCACTGTGTCAGATCCTAATAAAGATCCACAAAACTTTGTTAATCAAATCCAAAGGACCTTGGATGTTATGCATGTAAGCAGTAGAGAAGTTGTTGAACTAGTAACATATAGATTAAATGGAGTGGCTATATTGTGGTATGAAGCTTGGAAGCAATCTAGGGGTACATATATACCTCCAACTATTTGGAAAGAGTTGAAAAAGGCATTTCTTGATCACTTTATGTCATTAGAGATTCGAGAGACTAGTGCAAATTAATTCTTAGATCTCTAATAAGGGAGTATGAGCGGAGAGAGTACAGTCTCCAGTTTCATTCCCTATCCAGGTATGCTCCTAATATTGGTGCTACTATAGAGGATCAATTAATTAATACATAGATAAGTTAGATTCTTATCTGGTTAAAGATTGTACCATTGCTTCCTTAAATAAAGACATATATCAAGGATACAAGCTTTTGCATAAACGTTGGAGTATCAAAGCCAATGTAGGAGGACCCAAGAGTCAGAAAGAGCACAATCCAAGAGGGATGATCTACGAGGCAGTTTACACCATCCTAAGACAATTTTAAGCCTGGATTTTTAATATACTACCCAAGCCATTATTTTCCTACTCTACAACTAGAATTCCACCTCGATATCAAGGGTCTAAGGGCAATCCATTTGGGAAATAAGGTGAGTTCCAAGGTTCACGAATAGCAAAACACCAAGAGTAAGGGCGTACGAGCCAATTAAGACCTCCTCAATATCTTTGTAAGCAATGCAAAAGGGTTCATCTTGGTACATGTTAATTTGGGACAGATGTTTATTTTTGTTTGGTATCGAGTTATATAATGAGAAATTGCCCTCAAAGGGACACAAGTGGTATGTCCCAACCTACTGGATCAGTTGTTGCATCATCATTAATAGTGGCTTTTTAGAAAGGGGTCTATAATTGTCTATAGACCGTGGTAGGGGTGTTAGAAGAGCAACTAGTTCTAGTGGATCTCAAATTTGCACGTATGCTTTAGGAGATAGACAAAGTTTGAAGGCCTCCCCTGATATGGTTATAGGTGCATTATCCTTCTTTTCACATATGTATATGCATTAATTGCTCTGGGATCTACTCTATCATATGTTACTCCATTAATTATTGAGAAATTGAAAAGAGTACCACAATTATTGATTTAACCATTTGAAGTGTCTACACCAATTGGTGAGTCTATTATAGCTAGAAGAGTCTATCTATTATAGCTAGAAGAGTCTATCGTAATTACATAGAAACTATTTGCGATGATGACACATTGGCTCACCTTGTTAAGATAGAAATGGTAGATTTTGATGTTATAATGTATGGATTGGTTGGGTTCTTGTTATGCCACGGTAGATAGCCAAACTAAGATGGTGCAATTCCATTTTCCAAAGTAGGTAGTCCTTGAGTGGAAGGGTAATATTCGGACACCAAGAGGTAAGTTTATTTCCTATTTTAAGATATAGAATATGGTATCTAAAGGTTACATATGTCATTTAGTTATGGTGAGAGATATAGGTGCAAATCCCCTAACTCTTCATTCTGTTGTAGTGGTAAATGAATTTTGGGATGTATTTCTTGAAGATCTCACGGGTTTGCCTCCTAAATAAGAAGTAGAGTTTGGTATTGATGTGCTCCCAGATTCTCAACCTATATGTCACAACCCGAAGGTAGGGCCTAGATGTGACATGGCAAAGGAGAACCTGAGAGTCCTCAATCAAGGAATCCAAGAATCATCGCACACAACATTAGTTCAGAAGCGTGTAACAACATCGATAGCACATAATTCTAAGGGATTTCGGGACTTTGGACTCAAGCTATGGGGATGTCATTGGGAATGGGATTATCATGAATCACATAGCACATAACAATTACATTCTAAGGGGTGGGTAAGTAAGACTCAAGCTATGGGGACAAGGAGAGGCTTGGGACTTTCCACATAGGAACATTCTCAGCTAACCAACCATAATAGAATAAGCATGATCATAACAAAGCATATATAGTCAAAGCATCTCATATAGGCACATAATACAGTGTACAATAGAGTCCAATATATCTAACAATGCCTCTACATAGAATAAGATGGGGCCACGACATATTCCAAGCTCACCCTTAAGTCATAAGATAAAGTAAGACATAATAAAACATAAGGTACAGGAAGGTGGGTTTTGCCCTTGAAGTATAGGGGTCACCACTAGCAACAAATCCAAAGTCTCTACTAAGTTTCCAAAGGTGGATGAGTGTCATCTTCGGTCCCTACATGGTTAGATCATGTAGACAAAGAGTATAAGTTAGCACATAGAATGCACTAAGTATGTGGGCATGCCAGGTACATGAACATGAACCTATCACATAAACTAGATGACAAAGGCACATGTATATATATAGAAGGAGCATATAAGCAAGGAAAAATATTGTATCAATATGCCATGAATGCCATGATGCATGAATGCAAACCTACATATTCATAGCAGGGATTGATCTCAATCGACAACAAGAGAGACCAACCGAGCTACTACTTGGAATTGGACTGCTTGCCAGGTAGATCCCAAGTCACCCTAAACAGGGGAATAAAACAAGTCATCCCACCATGGGAGAAATCCCATGTTGGCACATGGTTTGACGGAAAGGAGTATGGACCCTTGGAGATAGTCCACCCCAACTTCAATCCCTCAGTGCTAAGTTTCATCCGACGGGAATACATATACATATACAAGCTTTCAAATGGAGGTTCAACACTTTGAGTCAATGCCAATGCAAAAATTAGGCTAATTAGACAAATCATAATTCAAGTCTTTCCATGATTAGGCTTAAAGGCCAAACAAGAGTCCAAGTACCAAATACAAGATCAATGCATAGGAATAGCTCATTCTAACAAGTACAAGATGGTGTAAACACCCAATATGCTCATAGAGCCAAGTAAAGACAAGATGTGATCAAATTCAAGTCATATCCCAAGTCTTACCTAGATCAAATCAAATTAAGTCAAGTCAAGTGGGTCAAAGCCCATATCAAGAGTTTCATCAAATGAAATCTCCATGCTCATGAATGCTAAGGCATGAATGATCAATGAATTACATGGGTAATTGATATCAACATTTAAATCATCATAATAAAATGAATTCATAATTTAATTCATAAAAAAATAAATAATTAAAATCATAATTCATACTACCCATGCTTGAATTGAAGACTTTAAAGGGACATGGATATTTGAATCTTTATAAATCTAATGGAATTCAAAAAATTGGGGCTTAATTCACCTTAAAATCAATAATTAAATACAATCGATACTTTAATTTAATCAAATCATTCATAATTTAAAAGATCCATTTCAAAAGTAAGCTTAATTTCATAAAATTTGAAGAAGAAGAGTTTTGGGTCTTCATGGTTGAAAGGATAACCATGAATCAATCCCACATACCTTTGTAACTAAGAAGAACAAGAAGAATTGGATGAAGAATTGAGACTTCCCTTGATTTCCAAGTCTAGTCTTCAATGGAGCTTGAGAGTACTTGAATGAAATTGAAGGGATTTGAATTGAATGAAAGTGAAAAGGGATAAATAAGAAATATTAGAGGGGTTAAAAATGCTAAAATGACCTTAGGAATAGTTAAATATTACAATTAAACCATTAATGAAATGAAAAAGAAAAACTAGAAACGTCACTGACGAAGTACACTACACTGATTGTGTAGTGACTCACGGTTAGTGAACCCTACCGTGAGGCCTCACTTGAAGGCGAGCATCAATTTAGCAATGGATAGGAAAATTTGAAACATCACCCACACGGTCAACTACATGGACTATGAGGGGTCATACAGTCTTTGAGCCTCTCTTGTGAAGCCACACTTGGAAATAACTTTGCCCTCGAAGAGTCCATACTTAGAAAAATTCTCCTCTCGCAACCACACGACCAGGCACATGATCCGTGAGGATCCATACGGACCGTGAGGTGGTCCGTGGGGCCGCCCTTGGCCCAGAGCCTTGGGTGCTGGCTGATACATTACACGGAAATACTCATAGGTCTTGAGACTCCACACAACCCATGAACCCTACCTTCAAGTCGACGTGATTTTCGGAACGTTAACCTTATACATAGAATCGATCTGTAGGCCAAGACCATCCCAAAACACTTTACCATGCCTTGTGGGAGGTCACACGGTCTGCCTCACAGACCGTGAAGCAACACACGGCTAGTGATCCTGCCGTGAGGCAGTGCCTTTGCCAATTCTCCTCTTCCCTTTTTCCATCATGTTTCCTGGTGCAGGCAATCTCGCTGTAAGGGCCATAACTCTAAAATCCAGACTCCAAATTAAGTGAGACTACGTGCGTTGGAAAAATAAATCAACAAGATTCAATTTGATAGGTCGTGTCCGACATAGTTCATCTCATAGTAAGAGATATGGTCATTTAAAGTCAGTACTCCCATAAGACGTCAAACAAAACTTAACCAATGTGATTTCTTCCAAGACGGTCATGCAAGAGAGACTTGGGAAACTCATAAGCTAACAAAGATAGGTTAAAATCGGGCCTCAATCAATATCACAAATCTAAAAAATTTATGGGTTTTTATACTATATCCATCCCCCCATATGGAATGACCCCAACAGAATCACAAGAGTCAAAAGAGCAACTAAAGATTTGCTAGAAAAGAGAATTATAAGGCCTAGTATGTCCCCTTGGGTAGTACCAATTTTATTTGTACACAAGAAAAATGGCTCGTTGAGGATGTATATTTATTACTGACAATTAAATGAGGTGATGATAAAGAACAAATATCCCTTCCCGAGAATTGATGATTTATTTGATTGGTTACATGGTGATAAGTGTTTTTCAAAGATTGACTTGAGGTTGGGTTATCACCAAGTGAGAGTAAGAAATCAATATATACCTAAGAAAACTTTTTGAACACAGTATGGTCATTTTGAGGTCTTAGTCATGTCATTTGGGCTAACAAATGCACCAATAATTTTTATGGCTTTGATGAATAGTGTGTTCAAGCCATTTTTGGATGTATTCATGATAGTATTCATAGATGACATTTTGGTGTATTCAAGATCAGAAGAGGATCATGCTAATCATCTATGACAAGTGTTACAAATTCTTTGTGATCATAAGTTATATGCAACGTTTTCTAAGTATGAGTTTTGGTTAAGATCTGCGAAATTCTTGGTCCATATTGTATCCGATGAAGGAACAAGGGTTGCTATCCAAAAGATAGATGTTTTGAAGAATTGTCCAAGACCTATAACACCTATGGAGGTTTATAGTTTCCTTCGGCTGGAAGGTTATTATAGAAAGTTTGTTGAAATATTTTCTTCTATTTCCGCATCTTTAACAAAGCTAGAAGATAAGGCAGCCAAGTTCTAATGGAGCGATGCATATGAAAGAAGCTTCAAAGAGTTGAAAAATAAAATCACAACAACACCTCTATTGGTACTTCCCAAAGGAATAAAAGGTTATGTACTGTATTTTGATGCTCCGGGAGTGGGCTTAGGATGTTTTTTATGCAGCATGGTAAAGTAATAGCTTATGCCTCAAGGAAGTTGATGTCGCTCAAGCCACACCTTATTTTTGAGGTAAAGTGGTCTCTGTCAAGTAATTAACCTAACCGAGGTTAGGGTCGATCCCTTAGGGAATATGGTAGACTCAAGAATTAATTCAATGCAAGTTGGAAATGATTAACTTACTTATCTCCCAAGAAAGAGGGGTTTCTATAAAGTAAAATTAACTAAACTAAATGAATGCAGGTGATGAGAAATCAGTAGAAGAGCTTACTAGGGTGAATGTTCCTATGAATCCCTAACTGGGTATTATAGGATAAATACAACCTTTCCAGTGTGCAGGTGTAGGATAGTAAGTTAGGTTCACCTAAACCTTTAAGTCATCGAATAGGTAAATTTCATCTTAGAACTTGATCCATCTCCGTGATGTGGCATTACTAACCCTTACTCTTATCCTAGTACAACCTCCCCTTGATCCATTTTGATTGATTAGATGAGAACATCTCAATCGAATCCTTTTAATTACCTATTTTTCTATTCATTACTTCCTTGATCCGGAAAGTAAAACTAGGCGAGTTCTAATGCAGGCCTCCATTAAAAAATAGTTAAAGTGAAGAGGATTAATTAATACAACCTAACACACCTTTCAAGACTTACAAAATATCCGATTTTACCTAGTTAGTTCATCTTGGTTCCCACAACCTTAGTTGCCGATTTAGATATGCATGATTAGTATAAATACAAATATTATGAAGTAGAGAAACATAATTGAGAACTTACATAGATGAATTAAGAATATGAAATTCAACTCTTCAATTAGAATCACAAGGTTGAATAAAGAACACACTAATTGTGTTTTCTCTTCGAATACGATAAATCCTAAGTATATCTTCTAAAACCTTGTTCAAACTTCATGAATGGTGGGAATTTAATGAAAAATTACCTAAAACCCTATTTATAATGTGTAAAATACAAAACTAAATGGAATAGGAAAATGGTGTCAGCATCATCTAAGGACAAGTTTACGGCTCGTGCTTCACTCTATGGCTTGTACATTAAGGTTTTATGGATTGAAACTGAAATTTGGAGGCTACTTCTACGAGACCTGTTCATGGGTTATTTAAGATTCTACGACCCATGAAAGGTTTCTTCTGATGACTTTTCATAACTTCTCTACTTTTTGATCCGCAGGGCATGAACATACTCTACAACTCATGGATCATTTTATGACTCGTCTACTTCCCTCATAGAGTTTGCTTCAGAAGTTCACCTTTCACTGGAATTTGACACGAGACCCCTTCTATAGCTCGTGAACCTTTCCATGACCCGTAAAGGATTCGATGGATCATCAAATTCTATTATTTTAGCCCACTTTATCCAAAAATCATGCCAACACTGAAATCCTGCAAAACAAACGCAAAACACAAATCAAACCTACTAACATCGCTTTGAGAACACACAAAATCCCAGGTTTTAAGCATCAAAAGTGTTGCATTTTGGCAGCACATCAACACCCTCAACTTAAAATTATTGTTTGTCCTCAAGCGACAAACTCAATCTATCTAAGCAGTAAAGAGACACACAAACCTCAACCCAATGACACAGACTATATCAAAACCTAACACAGATACCCACACCTTTTTTTTCAAATACACATCAGATAGATATTCAACAAACAAATGCAGACAATACATCCAACAGTGCAACTATGATAAGATATGCAACTATAAATAAGCAACGATCACTGCCTTAGTCATATATAACCAACACAATGCCGTCACGGGAAGAAGTCCCATTCCTCTCTCAGAATGATATTTTCAAATTAAGTTCTTGGGACAATACTACAACACTCACTCTCATAAAGGACTTTCAAATACTGTGACCGATACTATAGGCTTGCCCCTGTACTCACGATTGACACCTTCAACTAGTTGGACTAAGATCACTTTAGAACTTTCCAGGCTTATAACGTAGGCTAGGGGCTTTGGTATGATACTTTAGGAACATAGTGACTAATCATCTTCCTTGAAACTGCATTTTTCAACACTTTTTCCCTACTAACCCATACCTTCCTTTATTCCCTCTTTTTCTCTCATTTTGAACCTTTTAGGATACTTTAGACTTAATTTTTTTGCACAGTGCCTTTATTTTGTTTCAAAATATTTTTTGCTCTAGCACACTTACTAGGAACTTCTCTCTCCCTTTTTTCTTTCTTGCACCCTTTTCAAATATTTTCTTTCCCTTTTCTGTATCACTAGTTTCCCCCTCCTTTTATGATTTTCCTCACACTAGCCACCCTCAACTTAGGCTTTTGGCCTGAGTTAAGGTGCACATTATCCATTCTTGGAACCAGGGCCACTTTTGGGTAGCCACGCTTAACTTAGCCTTTTAGCGTCAGTCGAGGTGCCCAATATTCAAGGAAAGACCAGGGCCAAGTTTTGGACTTATCATTTATCAAGGCAGGGTTACTTGGGTATTTACAAACACGGTCAATTTTAGGCTCAAACACAGGGATCAAGGAATATATAGCACATTTGGTTGGTTATTTCAAGCTAAGTGGACTTGTTAAGAACAACAACTAAGATCCTTTCCTAGCCTACTAATTTACAATATAAGCCAGAGTAACAGGGCAAGTTCTGAGTTGAAATACAATATTGAATCATGCAACTAAGCTTACTCACACATGACACTTCTTAGTTGTTAATACAAACAATCAGATTATGTTTTTTTATCACAATTTAACCTAACTTATCATAATAAGCACTATCAAACAACTAATCTTGCAAGGTTGCTATCAAGAATAACTAATTGCAAAATTTGGTGGGTATCAATTTTAAAATAAAACATAGCTATGCCATGGATATAAGTATTGTATGCTACTTATACTACCTAAACATCCTTAACATGCTGGTTCAACAAGAAAACAAATATCCACAGGGAAAAAGAACACAAGCAAGAAAACCCTTTGGATAAAAAATTGGGATAGTTATAGGCCAAGGCTACTCAAACTTTATTGAGGCCTATAACTACCCACAACCCATCGAAAAAGCTATATATTTTCCCTAATGTGGACAAAATATCAAAAATAAAGAATCAGGGTCAAAAGAACATACCTGGGTGACTGAGCGCCTCACTCGGTCTATGACTGTCCACCCTTCACATGTGTAGTGGACTCCTCACCAGTAGGACCATGTCATGAGGGTCCAATATCCCTCGCTTTCTCAAGCTCATGAGCTAGCTGCATCTTCTCATCCTGCCTCGATCTCATGCAGGCAAGCTCTAGCTGTTGCTTCTCTGTCAATCTCATCTCAAAACGTATAGTATCAACATCATTCATGCAGGGTCTTTTTCCTAGGAAAGGTAGTGATGCCTCATTTGGAGTGAATAAGTCGACCACCGTCTCAACTGGCACAATCGGTGAGACATCAACTAGGGTTGCTAGTGTTGCACTCATCTGGGCCAAGAGTTATTGAATCTCCATTTGGATGGCTATCAAATCTATGGGCCTTCCTGTGCTGAGGCTCTTCTAGACACGCCTCTCGAAAGTGTCTACATGGGCATCCACAAGAGTGAGTCTCTCCTGGATAGAAATAATTATGTATGCCTACATATAACTCTCAACCTCGAAAATAACTTGGCGGTCCTAGTGCCTCAACTGCTGCAACAACTGAGCCAGTTGCGACTCAGTATGTGCCTATCGTTGTGCCAGGGCCTAAATGATGCCACATACACGAAAGTCATGCCTGTGGGTGCTAGAGTAGGTGTTGTGTCTGCAAGGGCAGGAGTATCAATAGTAGGACCCCTCTCCACATCTATCTCAACATGTGGGGGGCCCTCGGTAGTCGGTGAAGTAGCAGTAGTGGTAGAAGGCTCAGTCGATGGCAATGGGAAGAACATCTCAGGCATATGTGGTGGTGGTTTCGATGCTTGACAGAGTGCAACTGGATTATTATCAGCCTTAATTAGGCCGACATCTAATGTCCTCTGAACCTCCACCTTCTTGTCCATGTGGTGAAGGATCTTTACTCCCGCTGCTAGGCATAACCTGTAGATAAGGCATGGGAAAGGGATAGTCATGGACCTCTCCAGGGCTACCTCATGAATTTGCTCAGAAATTAGCATGGACCAATAAATGTTTTATCTATACAAGATGCTAGTTACCAATACAATATGGTCCGGTGTCAAAGTGTAATCTTCTAAAGTTGATCGGATTTGTGAACGAACTACCGCCCACCAAAACTTAGCAGGAAATCCAATGGAAACCTTTACTATCAGCTCTGTTTACATGGTGATCCATGCGAGGTCATTATCCTATACTATGATATAGTCAGCGACCCATCTCATCAATGTAGCTCTGAGGTCGAGGTCCCTCATCACACCCAAGTCACGAGTCTTCCCCACTCTCCTATCAAACTGTAACAACCCAAAATTCTTTGAACTATCCTTATGATTGTCCTTATATGATGTACTACTGGTCATGGTTGAGTTTTGGTAGCCACGGGTTGAGTTTAAGTGGCCGAACGCAAAACGGGCTAGTTGGTGGCCTAGATGATCAGTTTTGGCAGTGAACTTTAAACGGTCATAACTTTTTATTTGGGATGAAACATATGGTATACTACATATAAAATTAAATCTATTTGATTTATCTTTGCAACACAACTGATTTCACTCAATTTGGAGTTCCGATGAGGGAGATATGGCCCAAAGAGTGAGACTGTCTGAAATTCGGAAGACATTGGACATAGACTCAGAAAAGTGGCTAAGGGAAAGGCCATGGACCATAAAACTTTAAAAGGTCCATCTAGGGTGTCGTAAAGTGTTCCAGTGAGCTAGGGGTGGCCTGGAACCACCCCTAAGACAAGTGTAGGTCCACGAGACCTTGAATGGCTCGTTTGAGCCCAAACGGACCGTCTATTGTCCCGTCAAGTGGGACAATAGCTTAGACAAGCCAAGGATGGATAGTCAACCTCCAAACGGTCCATCAAAAATATCCGTCAAGTGTTATAGAGAGCCTTCTGATAGTTCGCGCTGAAAATTTGACTAAGTATGGTGAGATGGGGGTGTTGAACGGACCGCGTGCAGTGAGACGGGCACTGTAGCAGCCATCTCACATTGCTTAGTTTCAGAAAGCTATGTTTTATTAATGGTATTTTCGTGATTTAACATTTCCCTAAGCTCTTTGTTGGTACCCTAAGGTCTCCTAAACTCCTAAAACATTCCCCAAACCCTCATTCATCTATTCAAACTCTCCTATACTCTCTCTTAAGATCCTAAGACTCTCTTGGCCTCCATTGAA
>JBCEWC010009605.1:0-18559 GCA_038996855.1 Solanum aculeatissimum
CTTGGACTTGACATTTTGAACTCTTGTTTGGCTTTTTAGCCTAATTATGGAAAGATTTGAAATACGATTTGACTTTTAACCTAACTTTGCAATGTATGGAATTGAAGCATTGAACCTCTGGTTTGAAAACTTGTATATGTTTATGTATTCACGTGGGATGGGACTTAGTATTTAGGGATTGAATTAGTAAGTGGGGTATACCCAAGGGCCCTTCTCCTTTCCGTCAAACCATGTGCCAACATGGGTTATCTCCCTAGATGAGATTGACTTGTATCCCCTTTCAGGGGTTGACCTGGGATCTACCTGGCAAGTAGTCCAATTCCAAGTAGTAGCTTGCTTGGTCTCCTTTGTTGTCGGTTGAGGTCACATTCCCTCTATGATATGTACGTTTGCATTCATGCATCATGATACTTCATGGCATCTTGTTATGATATTTTTCCCTTGGTTATATATATTTTTTCTATACATATACGTGCCCTCGTCATCTAGATTTGTGGTAGGTTCATGTTCATGTGCATGGCATGCCCGCATATTTAGTGCATTATATGTGCTAACCCATACTCTTTGTCTACATGATCTAATAATGTAGGGACCGAAGACGACATTCATCCACCGTTGGACGCTTAGTTAAGATCTCGGACTTATTGTTAGTAGTGAGCCCTATACTCCAAGGGCAATACCCACCTTTCTCTATCTTATGTTTTATTCCATTTTATCTATCTTGTGATTTGAGGGTGAGCTCGGACTATGTCGAGGCCCCCGTCTTATTCTTGTAGAGGCATTATTGGATATTTATCAGATTCTATTGTACGCCGTACTATGTGTTTATTTGGGATGCTATGATTATCTACATTTTTCTATGGTTATTTATGTTTCAATTATGCTTTCACTTATGCTATTATGATTTTTTGGATGGGAATGTGCTTATGTGGAAAGTCCCTAACCCTTCTTGCCCCCATAGCTTGAGTCATACTTACCCGACCCTTAGAACGTAATTGCTATGTGCTATGTGATTCATGCTTATCCCATTCTCGACAGCATCTCCATAGCTTGAGTCCAAAGCCACGGAATCCCTTAGACTTATGTGTTATTTATTATGTTACGCTCTTCCAACCGATGATGTGTGTGATGATGCTAAGATGACTTGATCGAGGACTCTTGGGTTCTCTTTTGACATGTCATATCTAGGCCCTACTCTTGGGTCGTGACACGCATAGTGCCATACTTCTTCTTCACAAATAATATAGGAGCACCCCAAGGAGATACACTTTGATGAATAAACCCTTTCTTTAAAAAATCCTCTAATTACTCCTTCAACTTGTTCAATTCAACTGGAGCCACCCGCTAGGGGGTAATAAAAATGGGCTTAGTACCCAAATCCACATCAATAAAAAAGTTGATATCTTGATCTAGAGGACACCAGGAAAATCATTCAAAAATACATCCATAAACTCCCTAGCAACCCTGGTGGTCTCCAAAGACGGTGTCTCTTGAGTAAAATCATGAACATGAGATAAATTAGACAAGCAACCCTTAACTATCAATCCACACACATGAATATAAGAAATAACTCCTTTAGGATAGGAGGTAGGTGCTCTGATCCACACTAAGGTAACTCTAGACAAGATAAAAGTTATTGTCTTCGCATGACAATCAAGAAAAACATAATAAGGAGATAACCAATCCATACCCAATATCACATCAAAGTCCACCATATTTAATAATATCAAGTCAGCAATAGTATCCCTCCTATGAAAGTCACAACACACCCCAGTACACTTGATTCACCACTAAAGATTTACCTACCGGGGTGGAAACACATATAGGCTCGACAAGTGGCTCACATATAATATCAATATCTAAAGCAGAATAAGCCAACATATAAGAATAAGTAAAGCCTAGATTAACTAAAACTGAAGCTGAATGGTGACACACCAAAACCATACCTGTGATTACTGCATTAGAAGCCTATGCCTCAGCTATATCTAGAGCAGCATAACAAACTCTACAGCTAACACCATCCTGTGGACCTCTACTGGCTCCACCTCTCATGGTGCTACGTACTCCTCTAGTACCTCCCCTAATGCCCCTGAGAGGTGTCTCTAGCTACTGGAGCTGTACGAGCTGGGTGAGACCCTGAAGTCTGGGTGGGAAACTTTTGGTAAGAACAATGGTAGTGAAGTGCCCAACCCCTTCACAACATAGTAAGCTCTGGAATTCTGTCCCTGATATGACTGAGTGGAAGGTGCACGAGTCGGCCAATGATGGGTCAAGTTCCCAATCTCCTCATAATGATAACAATCCTTGGTCTCTTGAAACTCTCTGCCTTGGGGTGGGGGTCCAATAAATTGGCCATACTATCGAAATATCTTCCCACCACCCTATCTGATATGTTTGATACCCTCACATATGCGATTGTAGTCTACTATATTCTGGGGGGACCACACACTGGGCCTAATGGAGTTGTAGAAGGGCCAATCGATACTGGTGTAGCTGATGCTTTAGGAACAACAGGGGTATGAGAAACTCCCTTAAGTTTAGAAAAAATATGAAGAAGTATCTCCTATATTGAGAGTGTAGGGACTGGAGTTGAGGGAGGTGAAATAGGATCTGTAGGCCTCTCTGGCTCATGAGAAAGTTTTGGAGAAGCCAATATAGTCTGTCCCCTGGGTGGAGCTACCCCTTTAGCAAGTCCTCGAATCCTAGTCCTATCCGAACTCTGCCTCGACCATAAGTGAGAGCCACATCAGCGAACTCTGGCTCTCCCATGGATCGACAAGATCTTGTAATCGACATTTGCATAGGAGTAGATTAGACACTTTCAAAGTGGGTAATATAACGAAACACATGAATCAGAAGCAAGATATGAATATTTTTCCTATCAAGTATCTCGTAGCCTCCCTAAGACAAGTGTGGATGTCTACACACTAATCCAAGAGAATCTACTAGACATCTTGTCCTTGACTCATGAGCCTATTAAACCTAGAGCTCTGATACAAAATTATTCATGACCCAAAATGGGTCACGACTAAAGAAGAATAAATTAAAACAGAAACCAACACAACATAACATCAAATATCCTAAAACCTGAAGTCATGAGTACAAGAGCATCTAAAATAGTACTAAGGAGTAAATACAACTATCTCAAAGGAAAATAATAAACCATCTCATGATGTCTGATAAATAGTCTGAGAGAAAATAAACAATAAGGGAACCTAAAGATTTATGATGACTCAAAGTCTGAGCCTTATCGCTAAGATCTGAATGGTAATAATAGTACTCGTATGGAATAATCAACTATCCTGTCTTGAACCCTGTGCTCGATCTACAAGGAGAAAACAAAGTAGGGGTAGGTACACCAAAATATACCCAGTAAGTTTAACCACTGGGTAAGAGAAATCAAACTAGTATGTAATAACAAAGAATCCTACACTTGCATAAAAAAGGTTAGTACACAATAAGAATATATAATAAGCCTTATAAGACCTCCCACATGTACAGTATTACAACACCACAGGAAAAAACCACACAGTATATGAAATGTCATCAAATCATGCATCCTCGTGACCTTGACACCTACTCATAGTCCAGGGTGTTACAATATTTCATCCTTCCCACCTACTCGCGGTCATAGGGGTGTTACGATGTTTCAACCTTGCCACCTACTCGGGTCAAGAGAGTGGTACAATTGTAAAATATATTACCCTTGCCTCCTCAGATCAAGGGGGTGGTACAATTATGGAACATGTTACCCTTGCTTCGTCCTCGAGTTAAGGGGGTGGTACAATTATTGAATATATTATCTTTGCCTCCTCCTCGGGTCAAGGGGGTGGTATAATTGTGGAGAATATTACCCTTGCCTCCTTCTCGGGTCAAGAGGGTGGTACAATTGTGGAACATATTACCCTTTCCTCCAACTTGGGTCAAGGGGGTGGTACAATGCAACATGATATGAACATAAGTCAATAATATTAACTCACTAGGCACATAAGTATAATAATATCATAATAAGGGTGATACAACAATATTCTCACACTATCATAACAAGAAAAATTAAATACCACAACAAGGTCCCAATCTATCATAGCATCTCATATAGTAGTATATATTTAAATAAAGGAGTATGCCAATAACCTCGAACCTCACTCGTCCCACAATATAAACACATCATAATCATATGCTAGAAACAAGTATGACGTAAATACCGGACCTCACTCATTCCCAACAATATAGATACATCAGAATCGTACCCTAAAATAAAATATAATACAAGTATTGGACCTTACTCACCTCAAAATATATTAATGAGATCATCAAGCTTGCCAAAGTGTCTCAGGAGCCAGCGAGTTACCAAAATATTTTCCCTAATTAATGTCATTAGCCTCAATTTATCACAATAACATTACACAGAATATAAATCCACAACTTCCCATCTCAAGTTAACTATAGAATCACAATTATTCATAATTCGGCTAATCCGAGAACACATTTCCATCAATATCCCAACCCACCAACACAATTACTCATGAATCATTCTAGATCTCACAATACCACATAAAGATGATCAATAACTCAAATTCAGTCCCAATAAGGTTAGCCAAACCTACCTCAATGCCAAAATCGTACTCGGATAAACTTTCATGCATCATAGATTTCATGACATGTTGATATTGTATACTTTCTTATATACTTCTTTCTATATATATATGGCCTTGCCATCTAACATTGTTTTGTAGGATGTGATGTTCATGTGAATTGCATGCCCGTATACTTAGTATATTCAAATGTACTAACACATACTCTTTTGCCTACATGATCTAACTATGTAGGGACTAGAGACTATCTTCATCCACCTTTTGATGATTAACTCAGATTACGAAAGTTTTTATGGTGAGTCCTATCATCCAAGGATAATCCATCATCCATCTACCTATCATGTTGCTTCCTCTTATATTTTATCTACTTTGAGAGTGAGCCCGAAACATGTCTTGGCCCCCATCCTATTCCATGTGTTAGAGGCATTGTCAACATCTTGTAAACTCTACGTACTATCTTGCTATACTTGTTGTATTTTTCTTATGCAGGCTATGCCCATGGCTATATTATGTTATGCTTATGTTATGAAGAGATGCTTATGTGATATGAGGTGATGTGGAAAGTTCCAAAACCCTTTCTATCCCCATAGCGTGAGTCATACATACCCACCTCTTTATTCGTATGTGCTATGTTCTATGTGAATTAATGCAAAACCCAATCCTTATGGCATCCCTATACCTTGAGTCAAAAGCCCTACTTTCCCTTAGAACTATGTGTTTGTTGTTTAATTATGCACTTCTAAATTGATGAGGTGTATATGAATGCTATAAGGCTTATTAGATAACTCTCTCGAGTTCTCATTTTCTGTGTCACTTCTAGGCCCTAACTCTCTCGAGTTCTCATTTTCCATATCACTTCTAGGCCCTGCTCTGATTCATGACAAAGTGTGTATTAGAGCACTAGGTTTATAAATAGTCCTCGGAGTCCAACATGTTGCGTCAAGTACAATCTTATTCATGGGTGTTTTGTGCACCATACCTATGAGTGAGAGGCTATGATGACATTTTAGGAATTATCTCACTTCTTCACTTCTTATGTCATGCTATAACCTATGTTGTAAGACTTTCTATATAAGCAATGTTCTTGATGCCTTTCAAAAATACGTTTGCGAAGATCTCTTCTACCCAAACAAGCCCTGGTTAATAAGAACCAAGTCCCTCAAGGGCCTATGGTGGATCTAGTTACTCATGAACAGTTCAGGACTTTTGTATCCATGCTTGCTTAAGTGGCGACCAATCAGGTTAGGAAGGATAATCCTCCCCCTCATGCTCCAACTCTAGTTGCTAGAATAAGAGATTTCACCCAGATGAATCCTCCAGAATTCTATGGTTCAAAAGCTGAGAAGGATGCCCAAGACTTAATTGATGAACTCTCTAAGGTGTTGACTATTAGAGAGGTGACTTTAGAAGAGAAATCTAAACTAGTTGCTTATCAGTTGAAAGATGTGGTTCAAGTGTGGTATACTTAATGGTTGATGAAAAGGGTTGGTGATTACGGGGTTAGCTAGGAAGAGTTTAAGTTTGCTTTATTGGACCATTTCTTCCCTCTTAAGCTTAGAGAGTCCAAGATGATAAAATTTATCAACCTCTAGCAGGGTGGTATGAGTGTGAGGGAATATGCCCTCACGTTTGCAAAGCTCTCAAATAATGCTCTTACACTAGTGGCTGACCTCGTCTAAGAATACATAAGTTTATTTCTGGGATCTCTAATTTGGTGATGAAAGAGTGTCGTACGACTATGCTTATTCGGGGCATAGACACTTCCAAGCTTATGACATATGCTGAACAAATTGAATGGGAGAATCTTAATGGAAGGAGATTGGATAATTCTGAGAGGTCGCGTTATGATAATGGGTTCTCCAACTCTAGGAGTGGTGGTGGTTTTAGTCACTTTCAATAGGGACAAGTTACTAATGCAAAGGTTTGTAATGCTAGAGTGCCTCCTCCAAGGGCACAGGTTGGAGGTAGGCCATTACCTCCCCAGTTGGCAAGTGTGAGAAGAATCACTTCGGTGTACGCTTGAGGGGTCTAGGTGCTTGATTTGGTTGTAGTGATAAGGGACATAAAATTGCTAACTATCCCAAGGTTTCTAAGAAGGATCAAGGCCAACCAAAAGGTTAACAAGGAGGTTCCCCAAGGAACAACAGGTTCTATGACTTTCATGCTCGACCAGAAGTGGAAGAGACTCCAGATGTAGTGACTAGTAAGTTACAAGTCTTTGAATTTGATGCTTATGCTTTTCTTGATCCAGGTGCAAATTTATCTTTTGTTACTCCTCTTTTAGCTGTTAAGTTTGTTTTCAATCCTAAAATTTTAAGGGAGCCCTACTCAATTTATACTCTTGTAGGTAAGACTATTGTTGCTCAAAAAATCTATTGGGTTGCCCTATCACTATCATGCATAAATTTCTTTCGTAGTGACTTGTGGAAATTGAGATGTTTGATTTTGATGTAATTCTCGAGATGGATTTGTTGCCAAAAAGAAGGTAGAGATTTTCTCCCAAGGGGGAGATGCTATGATTCAGTATCAAAGTCAGTTATGGGTGCCAGATGTTGATGGTCTTAGAGCAGTAATCATGAGTGGAGCTCACAACTCTTATTATTCTACACTCTTGAGATCCACCAAAAAGTATTAGGATTTGAGGGAAGTGGATTGGTGATTTTAGTTTGGTTGTACCTTTGGAAAATGTTGAAGTTGAGGGGAAGTTGACTTGTGAAGAGGTCCCGATCGAAATTTAGGATAGGTAAGTGAAGCGGCTTCATAAAAAGGATATGACTTTGATTAAAGTTCTTTTGAGAAGGCTTCTTGTGGAGAGTGCTACTTAAGAGGCGGAGTCGGGCACGATGAGGCGATACGCCTATCTCTTCCAATCTACTCAAGCCTAAGATACTAGGCTCTTCCTATTCTAAGTGGTCCTATTCTTTAACTCTTGAGTTTCATGACTTGACATGCATATATGTGCACGAAAATGATTTAAATGATGTTTTGACATGGGTTTTAATGACTTTATGATTTTCAAATGATTAATTATACATTGTGTCTTCATGATTGAGATGTTTCATGTCTAAAGTCTAGCCTTTCAAGACATATTCTAGCACATTCGAGGATGAATGTTCCCAAGGGAGAGATGATATCACAACCTAAAATTTTGAAAACTTTATCAATGCGTATTTCACTTATTTCAAGTTTGGTTGGTGTGGTTTATGGTTGTCATGCGTCTCATTCATCAAGCCATGGGAAAAAGAGTCTCATTGGTTAAGCTTTTCATGATAATCGTTGGAAGGGTCAACTTTAACTAGTCATAACTCTTATCACCAGAAGAATTGGGTGATCCAAAACCTATCCCATTGAAGCTCTTTGAGTTTGATTTACAATGCACTTGGCTTCACTTGATTCGGAGTTCGAATGGAAAAGTTATGTCCTTTTTCGTAAAGTTGTGCAAGGAATTTTCTGGAAATCTTGGCTAAGGCAATGCTCCAAGAGACCCTATACGAGTTGTGAACATCTAAATGGTCTATGTAGATGTACGTGGTCCTCAACACTGGCCGTGGTGAGGTGTTTCTTGATGTCCCCAAACCAAGGAATTATTCTATTTATAAGCTTACAGTTTCGGAGCTCACGTCACTTGGACGGATACCCAAACGGCCCGTGTGCCTTTAGACGGCTTGTGTAGCCTTCAAGGATACTGATATGATTAAGATCCATAGACCAAATACATAGTCTGTGTACCTCTCCACGGGTCGTGAAGCCCTCCGTGTGGGTGTTGGGGTGAAAATTTTCTAAGTATGAAATTACTGTCTCGGACCTTCGCCAGTTGAAAAATTTCTAATTATGGCTTCACGGACGAGTATACGGTCTGTGTAGAGGCTCACGACCCGTGAAGTCTCCCTTGAGCCCCTGGAATTATTTTTCCACTCGTTCATTAATGGTTTATTGAATTTTTGGTGACTTCTTAAGGTCGTTTTAGACTTCCTAAACCCCCCAAACGATTTGAATTAACCTATACACCTCTATTGTATCTTTCAAATTCATCCAACACTTAGAATATCCAAACTCTCTCTTCTAAAAACTCTCTTCCAAGTGTGGGTTGAAGGTTCAAGTTAGAATTCAAAGAGGTCTTCTTCTTTAATCATTTTACTACCTAAAGCTTCTAGTTAATCAAGGTATGTAGGATTGACTCATGGTTCTCCTTTCAACCATGAAAACCCCAAACTCTTTTCTACTAAATTTATGAATTTTAAGATTACTTTAATTATGCGTCTTTTACATTAATATTTATTTGATTTAATTGAAATATGGGCTATGTTTAATTGTTGATTTTAAAGTGATTCAAGCCTTAATATGTTGAATTGCAATGATATTATGAATGTTCAACTATGCATGCCCCTTTAATCTTTTGATCTATGCATGGGTAGTTTAAATCATGGTTTAATTATGGATTTCTTTACGATTTAAGTTTGAATCTCTTTTATTATGATATTTTAAATGTTAATTCCTATTACCCATGCTATTCATTCATCATTCGTGACATTTTTATACATAAACGTTGGATTTTATGAAGTATTTGATGTGAATTAAGACCAATTGATATTATGACTATGATTGTGAACAAGTATGGGTTATGACAAGAATGAGATGAGATAAATGTCCATGATATGACTCTTTGTGAAAGAATAGGTGTTTACACCACTAAGAATGATATGAATGGAGCTATTCCTATGCATGAAAGTATGACATGAAGAATGATTTGACTTTTTAGCCCATGTATGCATGAAAGCAAGAATGTGATTTGGCTTTTAGGTCCAAGTATGCATGATGATAGTTTCAAAGTACTTATCCTCTTTTCAAAAGCATGTATATGCATATGTAATCTTATGGGATGATGACTTATCATAGATAGATTGGAGGTGGGGAGGACTATCCCAAAGGGTCCTTAATTCTCTCCCATAAGCTATGTGCCAAATATAGGTTCATGTTATAAAAATCCTTTCCGAAATGGGTGGTGTTCTCGTAAGGTATGATTATGATATGTTTATGGAAATCCCGTTTGAAAAGGGTGTTGTTGCTGCAAGGTGAGTGATTGGACATGCAAAAATCCTTTTTGAAAAGGGTGGTGTTCCCATAAGGTTAGGTTATTTCTCCGAAATGGGTAGTGTTCCCATGTGGAGGAGTAAGGTCTACCTTTGGTAAGTAGATCACCCTTTCTTTCGATGTAGGGTGAACATTGGGATTCCAAGTTGTAGCTCGCTTGGTCTTATATGTCGATTGAGGTTACTTCCCCGCTATAGCTAAAGTACTTTTTCATTCATAAATCATGGATTTCATGGAATATTGATATTATATCCTTTCTTATATACTTATTTCTATATATATGTTCTCTTGTCATCTAATATTATTTTGCAGGATTTCATGTTCATGTGTATTGCATGCCCGCATACTTAATATATTCAAATTTACTAACACATACTCTTTTGCCTACATGATCTAACCAAGTTGGGACCGAATACTATCTTCATCCACCTTTTGACGGTTAGCTTAGTTTTTTAAAGTTTTTAAGTGCTATCATCCAAGGATAAGCCATCATCCATCTACTTATCATGTTGCTTCTGCTTATGTTTTATCTACTTTGAAGGTAAGCCTGGAACATGTCTTGGCCCCTATCCTATTCCATATGTTAGAGGCATTGTCAACATCTTGTATACTCTACGTCCTATCTTTCTATACTTATTGTATGTTGCTTATAGAGGCTATGACTATGAATATATGATGTTATGCTTATGTTATAAGATATGCTTATGTGATATGAGGTGATGTGGAAAGTCTCAGGACCCCTTCTATCCCCATAGCGCGAGTCATATTTACCTACCCCTTAGTTCGTATGTGCTATGTTCTATTTGAATCCATGAAAATCTCAATCCCTATGACATCCCCATAGCTTGAGTCCAAAGCCTTACTTTCCCTTAAAACTACGTGTTTGTTGTTTAATTATGCACTTCCAAAGCAATGAGGTCTATATGAATGATATGAGGCTTGTTTGGGAACTCTCTCGGATTCTCATTCGTCGTGTACATTTTAGGCCCTACTCTGGGTCATGAAAAAGATACTATCAAAGCACTAGGTTTATAAATGGTCCTCGGAGTCCAACATGCCCCGTCAAGTAGAGTCTTATTCATAGGTGTATTATGCACCATACCTATGAGTGGGAGGCTATGATGGTGTTTTAGGAATTATCTCAGTTCATCACTTCTTATGTTGTGCTATAACCTGTGTCGTAAGACTTCTTGGTTTTGATGATGTCCTTGATTCCTTTCAGTAAATTCCTCTACAAAGAGCTCCTCTACTCAGACAAGTCCCAGTTAATAAGAACCAAGTCCCTCAAGAGCCTATGAGGTAGCTAGTTACTCATGATAAGTTAAGGACTGTTGTGGCCAATCTTGCCCAACTTAAGACCAATAAGGTTTATCAGGACAATCCTACTCCTCATGCTCCAACCCTGGCTGTTAGAGTAAGAGATTTCATCCGGATGAATCCTCCAGACTTTTCTGGTTCAAAAGCTGAAGAGGATGCCCAAGACTTCATTGTTGAACTCTATAAGGTGTTGACTATTATGGGGGTGACTTCAGAAGAGAAAGCTGAATTAGTTACTTTTCAGTTAAAAGATGTGGCTCAAGTGTGGTATACTCAGTGGTTGATGGAGAGGGTTGGTGATTATAGGGTTAGTTTGGAAAAGTTTAAGTTTGCTTTTCAGGATTGTTTCTTCCCTCTTGAGCTTAAAGAGGTCAAGATGACAGAAGGGTTATATGAGTAAGAGGGAATATGTCCTCAGGTTCACAAAACTCTCAAAGTATGCTCCTACTCTAGTGGTTTACCCCCATGCAAGAATACACAAGTTTATTTCTGGGATCTTTGATAGTGTCGTACGACTATGCTTATTTATGACATGGACACTTACTTATGACTTATGCTGAACAGATTGAAGGGAAGAAGCTTAAGGGAAGGAGATTGGATAATTCTAAGAGGGCCCATTATCATAGTGGGTTCTCCGACTCTAGGAGTGGTGGTAGTTTTAGTCACTTTCAATAGGGCTAAGGTTATAATGAAAAGGTTGTTGATGCTAGAGTGTCTCCTCCAATATCATAGGTTGGAGGTGGGCCACTACTTTCTCAGTATGGAAAGTGTGGGAAGAATCACTTTGATGTAGAATTTATGGGTCCTAGTGGTTGCTTTGGATGTGGTGATAAGGGCCATAAAATTTCTGGCTGTACCAATGATTCTAAAAAGGATCAAGGCCAACAAAAAGATCAGAAGAAGGTGCTCCCAGGAACAACATGTATTATGCCTTGCATGCTTGACCGGAAGTGGAAGAGACTCTAGATGTGGTGACTTGTAAGTTACAAGTCTTTGAATTTGATGCTTATGCTCTTCTTTATCCAACTGAAAATTTATCTCTTGTGACTCCTCTTTTGGCTGTTAAGTTTGGTTTGAGTCCTAAAATTTTGAGGAATCCCTACTTAGTTTATACTCCCGTAGGTTAGACTATTGTTTCTCAAAGAATCTATTGGTTTCCCCTATCTTTGTCTTGCATAAAGTCCTTCGTGTGGTCTTATGGAACTTGAGATGTTTGATTTTGAAGTTATTCTTAAGATGGATTGGTTGCCGAAAAGAAAGTGGAGGTTTTCTCCCAAGGGGGAGATGGTATACTTTGGTATCAAAGTCGGTTGTTGGTGCCAAATGTTGATTGTATTAAAACAGTAATCATGACTGGAGCTCACAACTCTTATTATTCTACACACTCGGGATCAACCAAAAAGTATCATGATTTGAGGTAAGTGGATTGGTGATTTTAGTTTGGTTGTACCTTAGGATGATGTTGAAGTTAAGGGGAACTTGACTTGTGAAGAGGTCCCGGTTGAAATTTAGGATAGGCAAGTGAAGCAGCTTCATAAAAAGGATATGGCTTCAGTTAAAGTGATTTGGAGAAGTGTACTTATAGAGAGCGCTACTTGGGAGGCAGAGGCGACACTATGAGGCCATACCCCTATCTCTTCCAATCTAATCAAGCGTAAGATATTAGGATCTTCCTATTCTAAGTTGTCCTCATTCTTTAATTCTTGCGTTTCATGGCATGGCATGCATACATGTGCATGATAATGATTTAAGTGTTGTTTTGACATGAGTTTTAATAATTTTATGATTTTCAAATGATGAATTATACATTGTCTTCATGATTGAGATGTTTGATGATTAAAATCTAGCCTTTCAAGCCATGTTCTAGCACATTTGAGGACGAATATATCCAAGGGGAGATGATGTAACAACTCAAAATTTTGAAAACTTTATCGATGCGTAGATCACTGATTTAAAGCTTGGTTGGTGTGGTTTATGGTTGTCATATGTCTCATTCATCAAGCCATGGGCAAAGGAGTCACATTGGTTTAGCTTTTCATGAGAACTGTCAGATAGGTTACCTTTAATTGGCCATATCTTTAGCACAAAAAGAACTAGGTAGTTCATGACCTATCAAATTGAAGAACTTTGAGTTAGCTTTTCAACATACTTTGTGTGACTTGATTCGGAGTTTGTATGGAGAAGTTATTCCCTTTTTCATAAAGCTATCTATGCATGGATTTTCTGGAAATTTTGGCTAAGGAAATGCTCCAGCTGAGCCTATATGGGTCGTGAACCACTAAACGTTCCATGTGGATGTCTCGTGGTCCTTAACACTGACCGTGGTGAGGTGTTTTGTGATGTTCCCAGCCCAAGGAATGATTCTAAGTATAACATTATCCTTTCGGAGCTTGCGTCACTTGGATAGACACCCTAATGGCCCGTGTGCCTTTCGACGGCTCATGCAACCTTCAAGGGTGCTGACTATGTTGGCGTTTTGGCTAAGTTAAGCACCACGGACCAGTACACAGTCCATGTACCTCTGCACGGTTCATGAGGCCCTCCGTGTGGGTGTTGGGGTAAAATTTTTCTAAGTATGGAATTACCATCTCAGACCATCGTCAGTTGAAATTTTTCTAAGCATGGCTTCAGAAGTGAGTATATGGTTTGTGTGGAGGATCACAACCCGTGAAACCTCCCTTGAGCACTTAGAAATATTTTTTTCACTCATTCATTAATGATTTATTTGTAATTTTGGTGACTTTCTAAGGTCGTTTTAGACTTCGTAAACCCTCGTAAACATCTGAATTAACCTATACACCTCTCTTATCTCATTCAAATTCATCCAACACATAGAATATTCGAACTCTCTCATCTAAAAGCTCTCTTACAAGTGTGGGTAAGAGGTTCAAGTTGGAATTCAAAGCAGTCTTCTTCTTCATTCATTTTTCTTCCTAAAGCTTCTAGTTAATCAAGGTATGTGGGATTGATTCATGATTCTCCTTTTAACCATGAAGATCCCAAACCCTTTTCTACTTAATTTATGAATTTTAAGCTGACTTTAATTATGGGTCTGTTACATTAATATTGATTTGATTCAATTAAAATATAGGCTATGTTTAATTGTTCATTTTAAAGTGATTCAAGCCCTAATATGTTGAATTGCAAGGATATTATGAAGGTTCAACTATGCATATCTCTTTAATCTTTTGATCTATGCATGGGTAGTTTAAATCATGGTTTAACTATGGATTTCTTTACTATTTAAGTTTGAATCTCTTTTATTATGATGTATTAAATGTGAATTCGTATTACCCATGTTATTCATCATTAATGACATTTGCATATATGAACATTGGATTTTATGAAGTATTTGATGTGGGTTAAGCTCAATTGAGATTATGACTATGATTTGAACAAGTATGGGTTATGCAAGAATGTGATCACATCAATGTCTATGATATGGCTCTTTGAGCAAGAATAGGTGTTGACACCACTAAGAATGATAAGAATGGAGCTATTCCTATGCATGAAAGTATGACAGCTATTCCTATGCATGAAAGTATGACATGAAGAATGATTTGGCTTTTTAGCCCATGTATTCATGAAAGCAAGAATGTGATTTGGCCTTTAGGTCCAAGTATGCATGATGATGGTTGCAAAGTACTTGCCATCTTTTCAAAAGTAACTATATGTATATGTAATCTTGTGGGATGATGGCTTAGCACTGAGGGATTGGACGCGAGGAGGAATATCCTCAAGGGCCCTTACTCCTCTCCCATAAACAATGTGCCAAATATAGGTTCATGTTATAAAAATTCTTTCTGAAATGGGTGGTGTTCCCATAAGGTATGATTATGATATGTTTATGGACATCCTTTCATAAAAGTGTATTGTTCCTGTAAGGTGAGTGATTGGACATGGAAATGCTTTCCGAAAAGGGTGGTGTTCCCATAAGGTGAGGTTATTTCTCCAAAATGGATGGTGTTCCCATAAGGAGGAATAAAGTCTACCTTTGGCAAGTAGATCACCCTTTCTTCCGATGTAGGGTGATCATTGGAATTCCATGTTGTAGCTCGCTTGGTCTTATATGTCGGTTGAGGTTACATCCCCGCTATAGCTAAAGCACTTTTACATTCATGCATCGTTGATTTTATGTTATATTGATATTGTATCCTTTCTTATATACTTCTTTCTATAGATATGTGCCCTTGTCATCTAACATTGTTTTGCAAAATTTTATGTTCATGTGCATTAGATGCCCACACATTTAGTACATTCAAACGTACTAATGCATATTCTTTTGCCTACATGATCTAACCATGTAAGGACCAGAGACTATCTTAATCTACCTTTTGATGGATACCTCAGATTGTGAAAGTTATTGTGGTGAGTCCTATCATCTAAGGATTAACCATCATCCATTTACCTATCATGCTGCTTTCAATTATGTTTGACCTAGTTTGAATGTTATCCCGGGATGTGTCTTAGACCCTGTCCTATTCCATATGCAAGAGGCATTGTTAATATCTTGTATTCCATATGCAAGAGGCATTGTTAATATCTTGTAAACTCTACATCCTTTCTTGTTATACTTGTTGTATGTTTCTTATGGAGCTATGCCAATGACTATATTATGTTATGAAAATATGCTTATGTGATATGAGGTGATTTGGAAAGTCCAATGACCCCTTGTATCCCCATAGCGTTAGTAATACTTACCCGCCCCTTAGTTCGTATGTGCTTTATGCTATGTGAATCCATTTAAATGCCAATCCCTATAACATCCCCATAGCTTGAGTCCAAAGCCTCACATTCCCTTAGAACTATGTGTTTGTTGTATAATTATGTGCTTCCAAAGTTATGAGGTGTATAAGAATGATATGAGGCTTATTTGGGAACTCTCTCGGGTTCTCATTCGCCGTGTCACTTCTAGGCCCTACTCTAAGTCATGATAGTTGTACTGTAAACTCTGATGGTCCATATAAATATAACAATGCACCCCATACAAATAGTATCTCCAAATCTTGAGCGTAAACACTATCTCCGCTAACTCTAAGTCGTGCGTGGGGTAGTTACACTTGTGGGCCCGTAACTGAGGAGAAGAATAAGCAATAACTCGACCTTGCTGCATCAATACACAATCCAACTTAATATGGGAGGCGTCAGAATATACCACATAACCTTTTCCCTCGATAGGAAGGGTTAGAATAGGAGTGGTAATTCTCAACTCCTTCAATCTCTGAAAACTAGCATCACACTCATCATACAACACAAACGGCACACCCTGGCGAGTCAATCAAGTCAATGAGGCGGCAATGGTGGAAAATCTCTCAACATACCATCTATTATACCCTGTCAACCTGATAAAACTTCTAATCTCTATCACTGAAGTAGGCCTGGGCTAGCCACGAACTACCTCAACCATAGCTGGATCCACACTAGTACCCTCACGGGACACCACATGACCCAAGAAAGTCCCAGAATCAAGCAAAAACTCATACTTAGAAAACTTAGCAGACAACCTAAGATCCTAGAGTGTCTGAAGCACAATACAGATATGTTGGGTGTGCTGCTCTCGGGTCGGCAAGTATACCAGAATATCATCAATAAAAACCACTATGAAAGAGTCCAGATATGGTCAAAATACCCTAGTCATCAAATCCATAAATATTGCAGGGGCATTAGTCAACCCAAATGGCATGACTAGCAACTCATAATGCCCATAATGAGTCTAAAATGCAGTCTTCAGAATATCCTCTGCTCGGATCCTCAATTGATGATACCCCAAACACATGTCAACCTTAGACAACACGGTTGCCCCCTGCAACTGATCAAACAAATCATCAATATGCGGCAAAGGGTAATGGTTCTTCACCATCACCTTGCTCAGCTGCTGATAATCAATACACATCCGGAGAATCCCATATTTCGTTGTCCCAAATAAGAGAGGAGCTCTCCAAGGAGAAACACTCGACCGAATAAACCCTAAATCTACCAAACTTTGAAGCTGAGTACTAAGCTCCTTAAGCTATATAGGTGCCATCTAGTACGGAGGAATAGATTTGGACTTAGTGCCTAGCTCAACCTCTATCATAAAATCAATCTCCTACATAGGCGGTAGCCCAAGCAAATCTTCTGAAAACACATCAGGAAACTTACATACAATGAGCATGGACTTTACAATAGGAGTTTCAGCTGTCACATTGTGCACATGGGCTAAATAAGTTGAACTCCATGAAAATATCAACCTCTAAGCCTGAATATATGATATAATACCCATTAGAACTCGACTTACATACCCCTACAAGACCATTGGAGACATCTATGGTATTGCCAAGGTAACAGTCTTACCATAACAATCTAATACAAAATGATATGGGGTCAAACAATCTATACCTAGAATAAGGTCAAAATCAAGAATATAAATAGGTATCAAATTAACCCAAGTGTCAAAACCCTGAAGAGTCACCACACAACCTCTGTAAACCTGATCTACCATAAATTAATCCCCCAATGGGGTCGACATCTGAATCTAAGAATGAAGCAGCTTGGGAGTCACACCCAGGCGAGGAACATAATATATAGATACATAAGAAATGGTAGAACCTAGATCAAATAAGGCTGAGGTTGGTTACTGGCATGAAAAAATCATACCTGTGATGGACTCATCAGAAGCCTTGGCCTCGACTCGTGTTGGTGCAGTATAAGAGTTACTCCGACAGCCTCCCCCTCAACCATCACTATTGTCCTCAGCTCTACCGCCCCTGTTGGGCCCTCTAAAACCCCGACGACCAAGATCCTGACCCCTACCCCTGCCACGAGTATTGGAGCAGACCTGGTGGGTTGTGGGGAAGTAAGCGCATCCATATGCTGTGGATAGTATCTAACCCAATGATGTATTGTTCCACACCAAAAATTACCCAAAACAATCATGTTTTTGGGGTTACTGTCTAGCCAAAGAGTAATATAACAATATGCTATGCCATGATGCATGAGATGCGATCCTACAATCATAATATAGTGGGAATGTAACCTCAACCGATAACGGAGAAGACCCGAGCGAGATACTACCCGGATCTGGACTGCTTGCCTAGTAGATCCCTAATCACCCTTAAACAAGGGAAAACAAACAAGTCTTCCCATATAAGGAAAAATCCCATGTTGGCACATGGATTGACGGAAAGGAGTATGGACCCTTGAAGATAGTCCATCCTGACTCCAAACCCTCTGTACGAAGTCTCATCCCACTGGAATACATATATTTATACATGCAACTCCAAACCGGAAGACTTACATTCTTTTCAAATCATGCGTCATTAGTCAAAACCAAAACCATTGATCAAAACCATGCGTATGCTTAGGCCAAATGCCATCAAGAGTTTCCAAAACCATTTTCATAATCATTCCATATCAATGCCATAAGAGTGACCCATCTACATAGCTTATCATATGAAGCCTTCAAAATATATCAAAGTGGTGCAAACACCCAAAATGCTTAAAGATCCATAACAAGAGACTATGTGATCACAAGCCTTAACATATCATATCATAACAAGAGTTTCATCATAACAATC
>JBCEWC010009606.1:0-18558 GCA_038996855.1 Solanum aculeatissimum
TAAGGTATGCCCCCACTCTTTTCATCAGTATTGGTGATTACATTAAAGTCACCTATAATGCACCAAGGAGTGTTATTGCTATTGGTAGCCAATTGGAGCATCTTATCCCATAGGGGTCTCCTCAGATGGTCTTTGCATTTAGCATATACAAAGGTTACAATGTAACTAATTTTCAGCTGAGGATATTGGATTGCACAGGTCACCTGTTGCTCATCAGAGTCAATAATGTGAAAGTTAATGTCTTCCTTCCAGAATACCCAAATTTTCCCATTTGGGTTACTAAAGCCTTCATCCATAGACAACTGTAACTTGAAATTGTCTAGTTTAGCAGTTTTTGAAAAAGGTTCTAAAATAGTGATCATACCTATCTTATGAATATGTGTAAGAGCTTTGAGTCTTTCCACTACACCTTGAGTATTAATACCCCTAGCGTTCCAAGAGATTGTGTTAATCATTGAGACGATCTAGAAGTGAACAATCTTGTGTTGGGTCTGTCACCTATGGTAGACTTAGTGGCTTTGTTCTGTCTCTTAGTGATCTTTCCTGGTTGAATATTCCTAGGAAGAAATCCTTGCTGTTCTGTAACTCTTAGGACTTCTCTACTAGTCTCTGATTCTTTGGATGGGCTAGATTGTTGTATTATATATTCACAAACTTCTCCTTCCTCTTCTTCTTCACAAGGAAGATTGTATTGGTCCATTTCATCTTCTGAGTTTACCACTTGATACTCATCCTCCTCCTCTATAGGAAGAACTGGGTCAGTATTGAGTAAACATTCCTTGGTGCCTACTTCCTGTCCTGGGTTAGGAGCTATTAATTCTCCTATGGACTGCTGAGTAGTATCTATATTATTCCTCTCTTCTGTCACTTTGATCTTTAACAGATTCAAGGACCTTTGTAGCTTATTCTTAAGAGCATTTCTTTTTTTCTTATTTAGCTTACTTTCTTTGGATTCATTACCTGTTAGGTTGGTACTAGAAATTGATCCCATGTCCTTGGCCATATCTCCCTTATTATACTTCAATCAGGGGTTTTTATCCCCATGAATGAGGGGGATTATATCGGAGGCTCTATAGTCAAAGTTTGGTTCTGTGGATACCTCATGCAAAACATGAGTCAATATCCCTCCCCTAGGGTCCTCATCCTACAAAGTAGTCTATTTCTCCTTAACACTCTCCTTACCTCCATGAGATGAAGAATGGGAGTACACAGTTTCAGAATCTTTAAAATAAGGGGGAATGAGAGGATTTACTAGAAATGCTAGTCCATTCTCTTCAGGGGAAGATAAGTCAATACCTTTTCTCTTCTTGATTGGCAACTGGTTTTGAGATTTCTTGTTGTCACTGACTCCTTTTGATTTGGAAATAATAGTCCCTTCTGTTGAGGTTATATTGTTCTGATTTTTGTCTTCTGTTACCTTATTGTTGGTGTTATCTTTCTTGCTTTCCTCTTCATCTGCATCTTGGTTAGTGGGTTGATCTTGACATTCAAGATCAGAATAATATTGAGATAAGACAATGTTGGAATGCTTACCTGAGGATGTTACTTCAATGTACTGCTTCTTCATGTTTGTTTGAATTTGATCTAGTTTCTGTTTGTCCTCCTGTTGTCCCTGCTTCCATATTTTCCTCTGGTTTTTCTTACCTTGAGTTTTCCATTGGCCCTTTTGGTGACCATTTTCCTGATCCTGTCCTGTTTCCTTAGCTTCTTTTGTGTCCTTTTCCTTATTCTTCCCTTGGTTTTCCTGTGTTTGATGATGTTCTTTAGTTTCCTCTTAGGCTTTATTTCTTTTATTTGTCTCCCTTTCTTTCCTGTTTTTGTATTCCTCATCCCTTTTCTTGATAGTGCATACATGCTCCATGTGACCCTGATGTCTACAGTATACGCAATATTCTGGAAGACTTTCATATTGTATAGACTGCCATCTCCCTATTGTCAGGTTTTTTTCTTTAAACCCCATCCAAACATGGGAGGGTTTATCCTTTGTGATATCTATTTGGACTTTCACTTTGGCCATGCTACCCCTAGTTTTCTGGATGGAGGCAGTATCCAAATATAAAACCTTGCCAATAGGGGCTAGTAAGGTAGAAACAAAAAGTTTGTTATAACAATGCCATGGCAGCTCTGGTAGAATAATCCAAATAGGCACAATGGGTGTCTCTTCTTCAGGTTTGAAAGTAGGGGTCCAAGTTTGAATCCTCATCAGTTGCAATTGAGAGTGTTAGAATGGATGAAAAGAGTTTAGGGTTAGGTTTAGGGGGTTTAAGGGACCTTAGAAAGCCTAAAAGGGACATAGGATCTAATTAAATTACAAATTAACCATTAATGAAACAGACTATTAACTAAAACAGTGCCTCATGGAAGGCTACAGTGACCGTACAGTGGTACACGGTCCGTGTACCTGTCCGTCTGGGTTGCCTTGGCCTCGTCTTCGGCTAGAACTCTCGGGGGACCTTCTGGAACACTTCACGGAGGGACTCAAGGACCGTGTGGCTGCACACAGACCGTGTACTGGTCCATGGAGCCACACTTGGCCCGGAGTCCAGCCCCAAACCTTAGCCAAGGTTCTGCCCCACTTCACGGGACCCCTCACAGGTCATGGAGTGCCTCACGGACCGTGGGGTGGTCCGTGGGACTTAACTTGGTCCTTGGCTGGGGTATTGGCCACCAGGGGATTACTGAATCATCAAACAACCACCCCCATGGACCGTGGACCCTCACACGGTCCGTGGTCCATCCCTTAGCCCATTTCAAGAACCTCGTTTCCAGGGTCCTTCCAATTACGGGCAGTCTCACTACTTTGGCCATAACTTTCTCGTACGAACTTCGAATTGAGTGAAATCAGTTGTGTTGCGAAGATAACTCAAGGAGCTTCAATTTGATTTATAGTATCCCACACAGTTCAACTCATACCAAAAATTATGATCTTTCAAAATACACTGCTCAAACGGTTTCTCAATGCCACCAAAAGGTCCGTTTTGACTTCGACCACTTAAATACAACCCGTGGCTACCAAAATTAAACCATGATCAGTACAACATCATCTAATACCAACCAATAAGATGTTCAAAAAATTTTGAATCGTTACATTTTGGAACCACTTGGAGATATTTGAGTACATACCTGGAAGACGCACTACACAGGGCTTCTCATAGTCTGTGACACATGACATAGTCTGTTTGGCCGTCCGTGTGACCATCCTCAAGAATGTAACTTACCCAAAAAATTCCATGGCGTTTAAAGGAGGTACATGGACCGTTGAACGGTCCGTGTGGTAACACACAATCCATGTAACGACCCGTGGCACCTGCCTTCACCCACATTTTCCCTTTTTGAGCTCCTACGTGTGTGACGCCCAACATGGGCACCTTTAGGACTCTCCAATAACACCTACGTGTACCTGTAACTATAAAAATAACAACTAATGACATCAAAGTACATTTTTTTAATATAGAGCATGAATTGCCTCCCATGAAGAGCTTGATTTAATGTAACAGCATGACACGGTTTCCTTGACTACTTATACTTCGTCAAGATGCACTTTATCCACCAAGGATATTTCAGCAGCAACACCCAAATATTTCTTGACCCATTGTCCATTTACCTTGAACATATGCCCAGTTTCAGCTTCTAGCTCTAGTGCCCCATAGGGGAATATCTGAACAACTTTGTATGAGCCAGCCCACCTAGACTTGAGTTTACCTGGAAAAAGCCTTAATCTAGAGTTGTACAGCAACACCTTGTCGCCAACACTGAAGCTAGAAGGCTTTACCAAACACCAATTGATATGGTAGCATACCAATATGGGTCTTGTAAGTCGTTTGATAGGCCCACAGTGCATCATCCAGTTTCCTGTCCCAATCAGTTCTGGTCGTGTGGATGGTAGGGAATGGCAACCTTGTGTTATGGAACTCCATATTTAGCCAGTACAGCACGAAAGTTCTTATTGCAGAAGTGAGTTCCTCCATCACCGATGATAGTTCTTGGAGTCCCAAATATGGAAAAGATATTCCACCTCAGAAATTAGACCACGTTTCTGCTTTCATTATTTGGCAGTATCATTTCCTCTACCCACTTGGAGATGTAATCCACCGCTACCCAGATATACTTCATGTCATATGAACTTACAAATGGGCCCATGAAGTTAATCCCCCAGACGTTAAATATCTCCATCTCAAGAATAGGTGTCATAGGTATCTCTTGACGTCTAGAGATGTTATCCTGGTGCTGGCATTGATCACAGCCCTGCACCAAGTCATGGGTTTCTCTGTAAATAGTGGGCCAGTAGTACCCACATTGAAGTATTTTCTTAGTTTTCCTAGCACTACAATGATGGCCCCCCACTAGGGAAGAGTAACAAGCCTCCATGAGACTCATCATCTCCTCTTTGGGGATACACCGCTGAATGATCCCATCAACACATGTGCGAAATAAGAATGGATCATCCTAGAAGTACCTGCACATATCATGAAGAAACCATTTTTTTGGGTGAAAGGTTAGGCCCTCAAGCATGAGGTCATTCACTAGATAGTTAGCAAAATCAGCAAACCAAGGAATTAAGTCAAGAGATGTGGCTACTACCTGCTCATCGGGAAATTAATCATCAATGGTCAGCCAATTATCGCCCTGGGACTCGTCCTCCAGCCTGGATAAATGGTCTGCTACCTAATTTTGGGTCCCTTTTCTCTCGAACTTCAAAGTCAAACTCTTGCAGTAGAAGGACCCACCTGATCAATCTTGACTTGGAATCTTTCTTAGCCATGAGGTATCTCAAGGCTGCATGGTCAATATGCACAATCACCTTTGTGCCCAAAAGGTAGCCCCGAAACTTGTCAAATGCATATACTATAACCAACAGCTCATGCTCAATCATAGTGTAATTCCTTTGGGCCTCATTGAGGATCTTGCTGGCATAGTAGATGGGATGAAAAACCTTGTTGTGCTTCTGGATAAGCACAACGCCCACAACAGTCCTATTGGCATCACATATTATCTCAAAAGGGGATGACCAGTCGAGAGAAATTACCACAGGTGCAGAGATCAACTTTTACTTTAGGGTCACAAAGGCCTGCAAGCAGCTTTCATCAAACTGGAACTTGGCATCTTTCTCAAATAGTTTACACAATGGGTGTGCAATTTTGGAGAAATCTTTAATGAACCGGTGGTATAGAAACTCATGTGTCCCAAAAAACTTCAGATCCCTTTAATAGAGATAGAAGGCGGCAATTTTTCAATAACTTCTATCTTCGCCTTGTCTACCTCTATGCCTCTTTTAGAGATCTTGTGGTCGAGGACTATCTCTTCCTTGACCATGAAGTGACACTTTTCCCAGTTCAAGACCAGGTTTGCCTCCTCACAACATTGTACTGCCCTGTTGAGGTTTAGAAGACAATCATCAAAAGACTCGCCCACTAAAGAGAAATCATTCATAAATACCTCCAGGGTGTCCTCGACCATGTTGGAGAATATTGACATCATACACCATTAGAAAGTGGCTGGGGAATTGCATAACCCAAAAAGCATTCACCTGAATATGAAAGTCCCATACGGACAGGTGAAAGTGGTCTTCTCTTGATACTCAAGAGCTATAGATATCTGATTGTAGCTCGAATACCCATCTAGGAAGCAGTACCACCCTCGCCCTGCTAGTCTATCTAACATTTGGTCCATGAAGGGCATGGAAAAATGATCCTTCAAAGTCCATCTATTTAATTTTTGATAGTCCATACAGACTCGCCAGCCAATGACAGGTCGCGATGGAACTAGCACATTCTTGTCATTGGTGACCACCATCATGCCTCCTTTCTTAGGTACACATTGTACTGGGATAACCCATCGGCTGTCAGAGATTGGGTATATAACCCCAACGTCTAGCCACTTGATAATCTCCTTCTTCACAACCTCTTACATAGGCGGATTTAGCTTGTGTTGGTGTTCAATGCTAGGCACACAGTTATCTTCCAACTTGATTTTGTGTGTGCGTATTCCTAGAGAAATCTCAATAATATCTGTAATGGACCAGTCAATGGCCTTTGTAAACTTTTGGAGTACTCCCAGCAATGCCATCATCTGGCTCTCCTGTAAATTTGTTGCCACAATAATGAGTATAGTGTTATTAGTGCCAAGAAATGCATACCTCAGGTATTGTGGCAGTTCCTTGAGCTCCAAATTGGGAGGCTCTTTGATAAACGGTTTAGCTGGTGGAGATGGTTTGTTCTGTAAGTCCAAACCCAATTTTCTGGGAACATAGGGTCTGGTTCCCCTGCCCTGTAAAGCTTGCACAGTGTCCCTATAGTCATTCACACCATCATCAGGGAAGTTCATGATCACAACTGCCAATGCTTCCACACTCATCTCTTCCTCAATTGGAACCTCAGAAAGATAGGTCTCTTCGACGTCGATGACTGACATCACTACAACCTCTCTAGGTCTTTTTATAGAAGCACACACGTTAAACTTCACTTTCTCAGAGTTTAGTCTGAAAGTCAGTTTTTCACACTCCACATCTTCTAATGTCCTATTAGTAGCCAGAAATGATCTTTTGAGAATGATAGGGACCTCAAAATCAACCTGGCAGTCCAGAATAATAAAGTTTGCTAGAAAGATAAACCTGCCCACCTTAACCAGCACATCACATAAAATCCCCACAAGTCGCTTTATTGACATGTCTTCCATGAGCAACCACATAGTAGTGGGTATAGTGGCTCCTAAGCCCAGCTGCTTGTAAACTGCCAGCGGCATCAAGTTTATGCTAGCACCCAAGTCGTAGAGGGTCCGACAAAGTCATAAGCCCCAATAGTGCACGGGATAGTAAAAACTCCTAGATCTTCCTTCTTCTCAACCAGTAATCTTATAACAATAGCGCTACAATGATAGATATTACCTGTTGACTCAACTGTGATTATCCACTTCTTAGTCACTAAGTCCTTTATGAACTTAGCGTAACCCAATATCTGCTCAAGTGTTTCCACGAAAGGGATGTTTACTGACAGCTCCTTTAGCATTTCCAAGAACTTTTGAAACTTGCCATTCTTTGCTTTCTGCCTTAACCTCTGTGGGAACGGTGGTGGTGGCTTAGGAATAGCTGGCAAAGGTTTTGCAACTAGTTTGTCAGACTCCTTAGGGTCCTTAGTGACCTTTGTATCATCGGGTGCCACCCCTACCTTCTCGACTACCTCATCAGTATGTTTCTCACTTGTGTTAGGTGCCTTGCTATCCACTTTAACTGCACCTACATCAACGGATGGAACAGGGTCAGGAAGTACCTAGGCAGTACCTTACCACTCTGTATGTTCACGGTCATGCAGTGCCCATCATTTTTTGGATTCTAAATCATGTCACTGGGAAGAGCCCCGAATTTTCTCTGGTTCAATGAGGTTGATAGTTGGACCATCTGTTACTCTAACTGCTTAATGGAGGTGGAGTGCGAGTCTACCAATTGACAAATGTTAGTCATCTCACCTCGCATGTCCCTCACTTCGCATTCTATAGATTCAATCTTGTCCAGCATCTTGGCCATCATCTCTTCTAGCTTAGAGGTGCTACCACCACTGTTCTGACGCTCCCTGTTCATAGGAGGTACATATGCTCCTAGCCGGTCATTTCTATAATTATCTCTATTCTGCTAATTCCCGATGTCTCTAGAGCTGGATCAATCATAGTAGTTATCACGCCTATAGTTTCGACCTTGGTTCTCGAAGTTGAATGTTCGGAAAGCCCCCTGGCTGCTCAGAAGCTTGGCCACCTCATTAAAATCAAAACCTTCATCGTCATACCTGGCCACAACATCAACTGCTTTCACCTTTTCTAATCCTCCACCCAATAGTCTGTTAGTCAGTAAGTCTACCTGGGTTCGCATGTGTGTCATATCTTGGGCCTGTTCCTCTTTTTTCTTCCTCTGTTCTGCAATCATCCCAACAATGAACCCTGAACAATCTCCATCTGTGGTGTACCATTTCCTACTATTCTTGGTTGCTTGATCTAAGATCACCATGATATCTGGAAATATCCTGGCTATATATGATCCTCCACAAGCAGCATCGACAATAGGCTTCGTAGCAGAATTGCAGGATCTGTAGAAGACTTCTTTCAGGTACTCATCTGTGAGGTTATGGTTGGGGAATTATTTGATTTTCTATCTAAACCTCTCCCAGATCTCATACAAGGCCTCAGTCGGTAGCTGCCTATGAGCCTCAATCTCATCTTTTAACTTGAATTTCACAGATGTGGGGAATAATCTATCTAAGAATGCTTTTTTCAACTCTCCCTACGTGTGAATGGAATCATATGAAAGCTCATTGAGCCACTTTGTTGCCTCACCAGATAGAAACAATGGAAACAACCTCAACCGAATGGCCTGTTGACTAACCTCTAGAATATTTTACGCCTGGCAGGTGGCCACAAAATTCATGATATGCTAGTTTGCATCCTCATGTGCCTTCTCGGTGAACAAAGCCTTCAACGTGAGCATCTGTAGCATAGTGCTTGTGATAGTGAACTTCACCCCAGGAGGCAGTGGAGGTAGGACGATTGCCCATGTAGCTCCAACGCCATCATCATCGTCATGCAGTGCACGTGACTGTTACGGGGTAGGTGGTCCAACTCCATCTTGATGTTGAGGTAGGATAACAGGTGGTACCCCATCCTCATCAAGATCATGTACTCCCAAGCCATCGTTGTCCCTATTTTTAACATTCAGGGCCAACTTGTGTTGCCTTTGTGTGTTGTGCTCCTGTACATTCATCCTCCTAATGGATCTTTGTAACTCTGGATCGTAAGGAAATAGTGATGCACCCTTACTGCAGGTGGCGGGCATATACTACTTGTCCCCTATTATAAAAATAAACCAAAAACAAAAAGTAAAATTAGAAAATAGAACTACAACTGAAATTAGTAACTAATAGAATATTTCTTCATCATATTCCCCGGCAATGGCGCCAAAATTTGATACACCCAAATTTACTCTCCAAATAAAGAGTAAAGCGATCGTTGATCAAATATAGAACCCAACAAGAGTTGGGGTCGATCCCACAGGAAATGCGTGAGAATATATCTATTAGCACTTAGTTTTAGATGTAATACCTATTTTCGAAACAAAGATGCATAATATAAATGGGGGTTTTGTGATTAAAAAGTAACTTATAAAGATATTCTAGTAAATAACTAACGGCAACTACTGGATTTCAACAATTGATTATGAAACTAGGATTGTGGTCCCCATGAAACCTAACTCGATAATCAAACTTAGGAAATATACCCAGTCATGATTGTGTACACAGAGTTAAACAAGTTGGTTAATACCTAATTCACCTTCTGATCCTTCTTAGGTGCATTTCATTCATTACCTTCCGGTCTCAGAACGTATACTCTTTGCCCCTTGCTATGAACCCAAGGATGCTCTCACCTTCCAGTCTCAAGCACTTAAACTAGGTTAATAACCTCGAATTCTATCGTAGGACTCTTTTTCTAATCACTACATCCCTTTCGAGCATGTAATGAATACAGGCATACCCTAATGCGTCGACTCATTAAGAAAGAAATTAAACTAAAGAAAACTACGATGCATACAACAATCAATCCTGAATTTTACCCCAAATTTATCTATCCTAACAGATTGTCATGATTCCCACAACCCTAGTTGTGGGTTTAGCCTAGCATAATTGATGAAATCATATTATGAACAGATAAAGAAATCATGAAAAGAACTTACGATTGAAGAAACAATGAATCCACGAATTATAATCTCAAAATGATGATGGAAAACCCACGAATTTAATGAATTTTACTCAAAAATTACGTTCTCTCCTTAAGTTATCTCTCCAACAGTCAATAATAATTAATGAAAATAGAATAAAAAAGTATATATATACAAAAGAAAACCTAATTCGACTTGAAATACGAAAACAGGTTTCGGCATGGCTGATGGCAGCTACATGGCTCGTGTGACACTTCACGGACCGCCACACGGTTCGTGGTCCTTCACTTTGATTTTCTACCGTCGCCTCATTGTCCTCTTCACGACCGACTTCACAACCCATGGCATGTCACACAGCCTGTGGTGGGCCACGTGTGCTTCCACTTCGCGTGATTCTTCTTATTTTCCACGGTACTCCACGTCATGTAGAAGGCTTGTGTCATGGCCCGTGTGCACTCCCACGGTCCGTGTGAGGTACCGTGGGACTTGCCTTGGATCCTTCGCCACTTCCTATGGTTCTCAGGTTCTAAGTATGGGCTAACAGTAAGGCTCACGATCCATTTCATGTCTTATAGACCGTGTTACCCCATGTGGTCCTACACTTGAGTGTTTTGCCCATTACTTCAACGATCATTGTCCTAGCTTACATCAGTTCCACGGCTTATTACATGGCCCGTCTCGAGCTTCACGGTCCGTGAGGTGCTCTGTGTGTTATGCCTTTGTGACGCCTTGCTCCATTCACCCCTGATACACCAGAGATGCCAAAGTGTGAGGCCACGAATGGCCCCACGATTCGTGAAAGGGCTCACGAGTCGTGAGGGATCTCGTGATGCCTCACTTGGTTCATTTTTTGCTTCTCTCCTATCTGTATTGCATCACGTGTCCTGGACGGCGCAGCACATGACCCGTGTAAGGCCACACGACCCGTAAGGGTGCCCGTGTGGTCCTTGTTCAGTTCATTTTCCTCTCTTTCAACCTCCTTCTTGTTCGAATCCATGCCTCGGCCTTATTCCTGAAAAATAACATAAAACAAAACATCAAACCCACAAACTTGCTTAAGAACTCGTAAAAATTCCATGTTAAAAGTGTTATAAGAGTCATATTTTCACGACTCAGCATATGAGTATATTGATACAATAATATGACATGTTATGATTTGGGATAGTTTTCAAGATGAGTTTTATGATGACTCTATCTAGGGTTTTGAATGCATAAAGTGGGCTTGTAAGAATGGTTTTTAAATAGATGAATTTCATCATGTTATTGTATAATACTCTTAAATTGCATGTTTTAAAGTTTACTTGCATGATCCCACTAAGTTCTAAGCTAAGTTCTATGATGAAGTACATTATGAATGATAAGGACATTCCAATTGATGTTTATGAAAGTTAATGAAAGTACTTTATAAAGTCTTTCAGATGCTCTTTTATGATGTTTAAGATGGTGAAAGGATAATTCATACCAAAGATACTCCTTCGTGTGAAAGGACATTTCTCACTTGAGGATTCCTAAGGTTATGTCTCTAAGCTTATGACTACATGTCTTTAAGCTTATGACTAATGAAATAGTCTCTAATTTATTGTGGTAAGACTAATTTATTTATTATATAAATTAATATCACAATTAGAAATCTCACTAATTAAATATGTGGCCATTGCTATTCCTATTTACTTAATAAACTTGGAAAGAATAAGTAATCTTCTAGAAGCAGAAAAATCCTATACATTTTGGCCAAAGATAAATAATCTTCCAGAAGAAAGGAGTTGTACGCCAAAAAAGTGTATAGTTAGAGTAAAAGTATCTTATACGTTTTGGACTAGGATTTTATACTCCAAAAACGTGATTATATGTAATGAGTTAAGTGTGTTTTTAACTTATTTTATGTTCAAGACTTGCCTCACTAGCATCTATCTTTTTTTTTTTTAAATGATGCAGTTATCATTTCTCGCTCATGCCTAAAAAAAAGAAGAAGAAGAATATTTGCATTCAATCATTTAGAAGGAGACATTATGACCAAAAAATGGGGCATCACAGTAAATTATGTTATCAAATTGCCTCAATTGAAAATAATGAGTATTCTTAATCACAGGTTCATTGTTTCCAAACGAAGATTAAGCCGATCCATAGTGTTTGAGCAAGCTAAGGTACTAAATTCACTTCATTAAAGGAAATAATACATATTTTCTTACTTTACTTACTCAAGTATTAAGATCACACTGTTTAAAATTCCCATTGAAATAGAAAAAACTCTTTAAAATGAGGATGGTACCATTGTGGTCGAGTTCACATTTGGGTGCAGAGACGAGGATGTTCATCTCAACTCTCTTTCAGTAAAAGATTACATTGTATATAAAATGTATTTTTTTTAATGTAAATATATAGCTAGATTTCGAATCCCCTAACACACAAGATCAAAAGGTGGTTTACTGATTTAGGAGATTCAAAATTCACCTTGAGATTTCAAGCTCAAATCCTAAATACTATATTTTTATTTTTCGAATCTTCTTAGTGAAAATTCTAGATCCGTCGCTATCTAAGTGCAACATTTTTTGTAACTATATTTTTGGCATGTGTTAGGGTGGGAAGAGTACCTCATTGGTTGAGGAATGGATTATTCATCTCTTTATATGGAATTTGGATAATCGTCGCATGAGCTAGATTTTGATATTAAGTTAGACATAATAAAGAGAATTGATATCAGAGTTAAGTCTATCCTCTTTGGGCCCCACTCCGTTCTCTGGTTAGCGGTCTGGACGAATGGTGAGTGTTAAGAGTGGGAAGGGTCCCACATTGGTTGGGGTTGGGGGATAGACTAAACAATCATCCCCTTGTGAGTTAGTTACAATTTAGGCCTAAAAGTCATATCTTAAAATACCTTAGAATTTTCAGACGTATTTCTCATCAACAGCTTTATGTGCTTCTAATACTATAGTAGGTAACATACATGCCGTTAACACATTGTAATATATTGTAAGCTTGTATGATATACTATGCCACTAACATACTTTAGGATATCCTACACATTCGCCATGTACTACTATCCCTTCTCAGGAGGGAAGTCAAGCAGGTAGAGCCCGAAGGAGAGATCCGGTTGCAGTAGGAGAATATACATCCGTTGGAGTGTTGGGTGCGCTAGTCTGATGGATCTGTGACAGGAAATTTTGAGCACTTATGTTTGAATTGATATCAAAACACCCTTTAATATCAAAACGCACGATATCATTATCATATGGTTCTTATATTAGAGATGATGGGATATCTTATCTCTAGTTATCTTATAATCAAGGAACAAAAGGATGCAATTTCGAAGTAGGACTAGTCAAATGGGGGGGATCAGTCCTCTATATTGTTTGCAGACTTGAAGTCCCGAGTGTAGTGCCCTGGATTACAATAACACTCTAAAGCAAATGGCTTAGTTACACGAACTAAAAGTGAAAACTTTATTTTGTTTAACCGCCCGTCATCATGTATGTCTTCGGTATAGGAATATGTTAAATCACTAACCATGCCTAATGACACCATAGGCCACATCAATAGCAATACTTGTTATTGCTACTGACCATTTAGAAGGTTATGTTGTAAAGCTTTTAGAATGAATTTGTTAATAACACTTGAAATGGCGTTCTATTGGTGAATTATTTATAGACTAGTTTATAACTTATTTGTATGAACTTAAACACTCACCTCCGATTCAGTTCATCTAACACTTGAGCATTCACTACTCGCCTTAGTTGGCCTAACTTGGCAGTTGATAAGCACATGAATGACGAAGTATACATTAATGTAAAGAAGCATGCAGTATTATAATTTGCAGATGGCTCTACTCTAGACAGAAAATTCAGGGCCAGATATATAAGGAATTTATTTGGCATCACATCACTGTGTCTGTAGGCTGTGGCATATAAATATATTTAAAGATATAAGGGTAGTGAAACTCCAGCCAGTCAGGTTGGAAAATTGTGCTGGAAAGCAGTAAAGGGGCGAGGCTTATAAAGACAAAATATAAGAAGGTAAAAGTATAGTCATAAATTCCTTCTCAAGAAGGCAGAAAATGATAGCAAAAACATTTACCAGTCGGGCACCCTTTAGCAACAAAACCCAAAAATAGCAGGTGTCAATAGTCATTACTTGACTGTAACAATCTTGATCACAGAAGCAGTTCCCACACGGTGTAGAGCTACAACAGAATCTCCTTCCTTGCATAACCCTTTTGTTTTGGCATGTTGAAGAGCAAAATACAGTGCTTCTTCTGTAGACTCTTCATGGGAAGCCCTGGCTGACCCTGCATGGAGAACTGGAACCAATCCCCTGAAGATAAGGCTATGCCTTGCTGGAGACTCGTCGCTGCAAGTCCAATCAAAAGAATCAGTCTTGATCTCAGGGACAACTACTGACAGTATAGGCATTCCAGGCCTGTACTTGGCCACCAATTTTGCGGTACTTCCTCCCCTGGTTAACACAAGGATAAGAGCAGCTTTTGCAGAGTTAGCAGTCCGAACAGCAGAAGATGCAAGGCTCTCCAAGGGGCTCATGGGAACTGGTGCATTTGCCATAATTCTTTTGAACACATCAGGATAATCAATTGTGCTCTCTGCTTCAATACAAATTTTGGCCATGGTTCCCACTGCAAGATCAGGATAAGCTCCAGCAGCGGTTTCACCACTAAGCATGACACAGTCTGTGCCATCAAGAACGGCATTGGCAACATCTGTTGCTTCTGCACGAGTTGGTCTTGGAGATTTGATCATGGACTCCAACATCTGTGTTGCTGTGACAACAGGTTTCCCTTGTATGTTGCACTTGTAAATCATTACCTTTTGAGCCAAAAATATCTTTTCAATTGGAATTTCCATTCCCAGGTCACCTCTTGCTACCATAAATGCATCAGAGTTTGCAAGAATGTCATCAAAATTCGCTACACCTTCCTGATTTTCAACCTAAGAAGAAAAACACAAAATCAGGAGTATTTTGACTGTTTCGACAAGTTTATGAGTCTAGTTCAGTAATGCCGAGGGGGAAAAAGGAATTAAGTTGCTGCATCAATCAACTCAGAGTCAATATCACATAATGTCTTATTTAAAAATACAACTAAGGTAAGGTCACTGACAATTGAAATATTCTGGTAATGCTTAATGCAGATCAGACAGAATAGAAAAGGATAGATTACTACAGTTCAGTCGACTCATGATACTAAGCCTTCAATTCAGGGGATAAGGAGTCAGATTAAATCGGTCATGTATTGTATAACTGAAAATTAGTGTGTTATGTATGATGCTCAACTACTACAAGACCATCTAAAAATACATAATACCGATGCAATAAAGTGAATGTGCAACTTCATGGAGAAAAGATCTGACTACATAGTTATCCAGTTAGAAGCAAACCTTAGACATTAGAAGGATGTTCTTTGCATGTTCACCTAGCAGCTTCCGAACCTCCACAAGATCTGAACCCTTACGAACAAAAGATAAAGCAATCATATCAATATGATTTGGAACTCCCCAGTTTAAGATGTCATCCTTGTCTTTATCTGTTAGTGTCGGCAGATCCACAATTACTCCAGGGAGATTGACATTCTTTCTTTCACCAAGAACAGCAGTGTTCTCACAGCGGCATTGTACCAAACCTTTCTCTTTGTCACAAGACAAAACAGTAAAGGTGATTGTGCCATCTGCACAGAGGATTACACTTTGTGGCTTTACATCCTCTGCTAACTTTTTGTAGCTCATGCATATCATACTCTCATCACCTTTAATGCTGTAATCAGTTGAGATTGTGATCTCCTGACCCTGTTTAAGTTGAACAGGTTTACCATCTTTTAAAAAACCTGTTCGAATTTCAGGACCCTACAAGATGAAGATGAAGAGTCAGACCTTTCACATGAAAGGGTGAAGGCTAGACAGGGCTAGGCAGTCATATAGATATCATGCTTCTTAGCAAGGTATAGAGTTCAGACGGACATCTCAAATTGCCACTAAACATCACTAACAATTCTCAGCAACACAGTATGGAACATGTTAATCTTGAATACAACCGAAGCAAAAGATAAACAAAAAATTATGTACAAGAAACTATGAAAGAATGGGTTAGAGACCACCTCTCTTAATTAACAAAGACGAGAACTTCAACTAAAATTTAAGAATTTTATTCTATTTATTAAGGAAATGGCATTCTCCAAAATATTCCAGGATAAGAATGACACAATGTTCCGGTCGACATTGAAATGCCAAATGATATCTTTAATCAAGTTTGATGACTTAAGTTTGCGTATCAATTCAATATAGTCCAGCTCGGACAAGATTAGCACGAAAAAAGAGAATCTAGAATAACACAAAAAGTTATTACGTCGGCACAAGGCAATACACAACAATCTCAAATAATACCATCTAACATCCAAAAATTCCTTTTTCATTGGTTATAATGTCTGATTTCCGATTAATGTTTATTTCCATCAAGATTTAAAGCTCACAAATACTACATTATAATATCCACCATTTAAAGATTCATTTACTTAGCACGCTAAATAAACATTCTAACCGCTATGATATTCTAAGTTTCTAACGAGCTTTTATACTTTCTATGCCATTACTACACAGCTATTTAACTTTGCAACCTCATTTGACACCCATGTATACTTCCACAAGGATCCTCCAAACCACCATAGAGTATACCAGAATTTTTAACTAATACTGGCAACCCACATTAGGCAATGAATGAAGAACACAACACATGCTCTCACACCTACATGAGGAAACATTAAAAATATTCTAAAATATCAAAAGGAGATTGGAGCCCAAGAACAACTCAAACCTGGAACTGTTAGGTCATATCAAGCTTATTTTACTACATCTAACTACTCAGCATATGTGACAGACTTGTAGCATATGAGTCTATCACAAACATAAGTTTCCAAGGTTACTAACAACAATGGTAGTAGGAATGCCTTCTGTTGAAGCAAAAGAGCATCAAAGTAAGTTTCTATCCGTTGCTTACCAGACAGGGGAAGACTAATGCGTTCTCTATCAGAAAATACAACAAAATGGTCATATACAAGCTGAACTAGTAGGTTGACTGTCTGAGCTACACATTAAATGAAATGGACGGGTTAAGCCTGACGTCTAATCTTTCATTATAAAGCAGTGCCAAACCCAATAAAAAGCCCATAATTTAGAACATAATTTGCCATCCATGTTAAAATTGAATGGAACTCGAACTATTCACCCCAAAGGCACTATTGAACTTCAAATTGTAGATCAATAAAACCAATAAAAAGAAATTGTAGATCAATCAATTGAACCGGTAGTCAACACATAACTAATTTGCCCAGTAAAAAGACATTTCACCTACTGTGTAACACACAATTCTGGAAGCAAGCCAACATTCCAAAATTAACCTCGAGGGTTCAATTGCTCCTACTAGTCTGCAGAGTAACATCATTAACTACATCAATTATCAACAGTCCAGCCTCTCCATGTGTCCAATTAACAACTAGACCCCAATTCCAAACTAGTTAGCATCAACTATATGAATACTAATTATTCATCCCGCTCCCTTTGGACCCATTCCAATCCAATAGAATAACAAGTCGCACAATACCAAAAGGGGGACAAAACCAGCGAAGAAAATACAGACAGCAAAACCAACAAGAGGATCTGCAAGTAGCAAAAAGAATCAAACAGAAGATCAAACCATGGACAGCCATATAAAAGCAATTTCTTACTCCAACAAGCGATCTGTCACTAGAGTTATGCCAATTAAAGAACGAGACAGTTTTGATTAGTTATTTCGTGTCAATTTTAGAGTAATAAAAAGAATCATACAGACCTTGGTATCAAGCATAACGGCACATAGAATACCGGTATTCTCCATAGCCTGTCGGAGATTATCAATGGTCTCCTGATGATACTCATGAGATCCATGAGAAAAGTTGAATCTGGCAACATTCATGCCGGCCCTGAGAAGCTTCTCGACCATGGGTACTGATCGAGATGCGGGGCCTAAAGTGCAGACTATCTTGGTCTTAGGCCTCTTGACGGTACAAACAGGGACTCCATTGTTGTTTTCAATCGCCATAGCGAGGAGGAGAGAAGCTTTAGATTAATTGGGATGATGAGAGAAGGAATAGGTGGAACGAAAATTAACAATAAAAAAGAAACGTAGGGTGTGCGGACTTGACGTGATGTTGAACTTTTCTTCTATTTATTATTATGGTTTTAGTTTTTGTAATTGTGGGGACCACATTCTTGAGACACAAGGTATTTCTCCTTTTTCCAATGGCTTCTCGGGAGATGGCTCGCTTTCAATTCCATTTGCCTTGAAAAACAAGTTGATTTGTTTCAATAAAAAGTTCCATTCCAAATTTCTACTCCCTCCCATCATAATTTTTACTTTTAGAACTATTATTATTATTATTATTTTAAAATATATTTTTTAATTATATTAATATTAAAAAAATTATAATTAATAATATTTTTTTATAATTTTTAATATTTAAAATATTAATTTAATTTAGCTCTTAAAATGAATCAAATTTACATTCAAAAAACATAGCATAGCAACTAAAAGGGGACCAAGGGAGTAATTTATTACTTATGCCTATTTTAAATTAAGTGAAATAATGGGATATGAGAAAAATAGTTAAGATCGTTATTACTCTCTCTGTTCAATAATAATTCTCCACTATTGACTTGACACAAAGATAAAGAAGCAATAAATTATAGAGGTAATTTTTACTTGATCACCGTTTAAATATACTCTCTCCGTCCCAAATTAATTGAATTTTGAGATTTTTTTTTAATGTTCCAAATATTGGAATTGTTCAAAGTGAATGTTTAGAACTTTTTCCATATTTGTCCTTTCATTTA
>JBCEWC010009607.1:0-18558 GCA_038996855.1 Solanum aculeatissimum
TTATCTTAGTTGGCACCTTCAGACATGATCTCATGGTAGTTATGTATCATTGGGTATCATCTTAAGGAGGAGGTAAGATCTATATCCCCTTCCATGTACTTACTTACTTACTTATTTATGTTAAAGTCTGGAGGTGCTGCTTAGCCCCTGACTCCCCCACAGGGGGTCTTAAAACTGTTAAAAAAAATAGTCTTCAATCCTCACCAAAATTCTCTCAATCCTCTTGACCTCCATTGATGAAAGCTTGAAGAAATTTGGGGAAAATCCTATTTCTTGCAAATCTATTCGATTCTCTAGAAAATTAGGGAAAATCATCTTTCTTGCAAATCCATTCAATTCTCTTAGCTAATATCTAGGTATGTGGGTTTGATTCATGGATTACCTTTTATCCATGAAGACCCAAGAACCCTTCTCATTAAATTATGAATTTAAGCTTCCTTTAATTATGGGTTCTTTAAATTTTGATGTATTTCATTACATTGAGTAGTGAGCTGTAGAAATTAGGTTGTTTAATGATGATTTAAGTTTGAATTTTATGAAATGCATGGAAATTCTTGAAGGATCAATGTGCATGTCCCCTTAATGGTTTAATATGCATGGGGTAAAGTTCATTAGACTTGGAACCTCTTCATGAATTAAGTTTAATTATCTATTGAATTATGGTTTAAGGTTTGAATCTCCATTACCTATGCACTTGATTTCTTATTCATGGCATATGCATTGAAGAATGGTTATGATAAAACTCTTGTTAAGGGAATGTCTCTCTTGTTATGATATGATATGTTAAGGCTTGAGATCACATAGTCTCTTGTTATGGATCTTTGAGTATTATGGGTACTTGCACCATTTTGATATGTTAGGAAGGCTTGATATGATAAGCTATGTAGATGAGCTACTCCTATTGCATTGTTGTGGAAATGGTTATGAAAATTCTTGTTGCCTTTTTAGCCTAAGTATGAATATGGATTTTATCATGTTTTTGTTTGTTTAATGATGCATGGTTTTGAAAAGAATGTCAACTCTCAATTTTGAAAAGTTTACATGGATATATATATATGTATTCCCATGGGATAAGACTTAGCACTGAGGGATTGGAGTCGGGGTGGACTATCTCCAAGGGTCCATACTCCTTTTCGTCAAACCATGTGCCAACATGGGATATCTCCCTAGATGGGATTGACTTGTTAGGTATCCCCTTGTTGAAGGGTTGACTAGGGATCTACATGGCAAGTAGTCAGAATCTAAGTAGTAGCTCACTCGGGTTCCCTCTGTTATCGATTGAGGTCACATCCCTACTATGATATGATCTTAGGTTGCACTTCATGCATCATGGCATGGCATATTGTTAAGATATACTCCTCTTTTAGCTATGTGTATTCCTTTTGTATCATTTGTCCCCTTGTCATATTGTTTGGTCATACTATATTGTCATATGCATTGCATGCCCGCATACTTATTACATATTTTGTGCTAACCTATATTTTTTGTCTACATGTTCTAACCATGTAGGGACCGGTGACAACTTCTATCTTCCATTGGATGACGAGTGATATCCTTGAAGCTATTTACTTGTGGTGAGCCCTTTTTTTCAAGGGCAATAACTACTTTCTATATTCCTTGTATTGTTTATTTCCTTAATATATTGAGTGTGAGCCCCAAACTATGTCGAGGCCCTGCTCTATCTTATGTAGAGGCTATGTTGGACACACTAAAACTCTTGCATGTTGTATTATTTTTTTTTGGGATATTATGACTATTGAGTTTTTGTTTATGGAAATGATGTTCCGATTATACTTATGATTATGTTTATGGGCTTGTGAATATTAGGAATGTGCTTATGTGGAAAGTCCCATAAGACGGTATGCCCCCATATCTTGAGTCCTACCTACCCGCCCCTTAGAAATATTTGTTATTGGCTATATGATTCATGTTCATCCCATTCTCGGCAACATCCCTATAGCTTGAGTCCAAAGCCCCATTTCCCCTAGAATGATGTGTTATGTGTTTACTTTACTGCTCTTTCGAATCGATGATGTGAGTAATGATTCTATGATGGAATTAACAAGGACATTCGGGTTATCCTTCGCAATGTCATATCTAGACCCCACTTCTGAGTCATGACAAATGTAATCACATAATGTCTATGATATGGCCCTTTGAGAAACTATGGGTATTTACACCAATATGATATGATATGATAAGTATGGAGCTACTCTTATGCATGAAGTTTGACATGAAGGTGTATTTGGATTTTTAGCCCAATGAAGCATGATTATGAAATGTGTTTGACTTTTGGTAACGTATGCATGAAATTAAAGCAAGTGATTTGGCCTTTAAGCTTAATTATGCATGATTATGATGTCAAGTGTTTTCGTTCAATTTTAAAAAGTATGTATATGTATACATATTCTTGTGGGATCATGACCTAGCACCGAAAATGATTGTAGTAGTAAGTGGGCTATCCCTAAGGGTCTCACTACTTTCCCTCAACAATGTGCCAACATAGGTTATGCTATCGAAATACGAGGCCCATAAGGTATGAAATGATATGATATGTTATGGAAATCCTTCTGAAATGATCGGGTCGTAAGGAAGGGGCCATCAAATTGAAATGACTGTGTCATAAGGTGTGGTGTAGATTACCTTTTACAAGTAATCTTCTCTCATCTGATGGGAGGCCTTATCGGTCATGTTTATGTTGTAGCTCACATAAGTTTTGAAGTCGGTTATGGTTACATCCCCTATACTATAAACATTATGGCATTTTATGCATCATGTGTTGCATGGATTATTCATATACTTCCCTTCCTATCTTCTCTTTCTATGTATGTGCCCTTGTCATCTAGTTTTGTTGTAGGCTCAATTCATATGCATTGCCTGCCCACATACTTAGTGTATTTTTATGTGTTAACCCATACTCTTTGTCTACATGCTCTAACCATGTAGGGATCAAAAGTGATTTTGGTCCCCCGCTATATGGCTAATGGAGAATTCTTGAAGCTATTGATTGTGGTTAGCCTTATACTCCAAGGGAAACACCCACTATCATCTACCTTTGTCTTTACTTTATGTTCCTTTACTTTAGGACTTAAGGGTGAGCCCGCAATATGTCGAGGCCTCGTATTATCTTATGTAGAGGTATTGTTTTACATGTCAAACTATATTGTATGTTATGCTATGTGTTACTTGTAATCATATGGATACTTATGTTAAGTGATGGTATCTTATGCTATGCTTCTATTTCCGCTTATGCTATTATGAGATGTTTGGACTGGGAATGTGCTTATATGGGAAATCTCTAACCCTTCTTACCCCCATAGCTTGAGTCATACTTACCTGTCCCTTAGAACGTAATTTCTATGTTCTACGTAATTCATGCCTATCCCATTCCCGGCAACGTCCCCATAACTTGAGTCCAAAACCCCAGAATCCCCTAGACATATGTGCTATTTGTTTATTATTGCGCTTTCGAACTGATGATGTTTATGATGATACTATGATGGCTTAATCGAGGACTCTCGGGTTCTCCTTCACCATGTCACACCTAGGCCCTACTCTTGGGTCGTGATAAAGATGGTATCAAAGACCTAGGTTTGTAAATAATCCTCAGAGTCCAACATGCCGCTTCACTTAGAGTCTTGTTCATGGGTGTGATGCATGCCATATCTATGAACGAGAGACTATGATGACGTTTTAGGAATTTTCTCACTTCATTATCCTCTTATATCGTGCTGTGAGCTATTATGAAAGATTTCCTGAAGTAGGGTGTTCTTGTTTCTCTTTCAGAAGATGCCTCCCAGAAGAGATCCCCTTCCCAGACAAGCTCCTGACCCTTAGGAACAAGCCCCTCGTGATACTATGGAGGAAAAAGTGACTCACACCTAATTTCAAAATGTGGTGTGTATGTCGGCCTAAATGGTGGCTAATCAAGCCTGACCATTTAATCCCACGAATGGTGGCACTCCAGTTTCTCAGGTGAGGGACTTCACCTGGATGAATCCTTTGGAATTCTTTGGCTCGAAGTGTGATGAGGATGCCCAAGAGTTCATTGATGAGCTCATGAGGGTGTTGACTATTATAAGTATCCGTTCTGAGGAAAAAGCTAAGTTGGATGCATATTAGTTGAAAGATGTGGCTCAAGTATGGTATAATACGTGGTTGGTGGAAAGAATAGTAGATTCTAAGGTTGGTTGGGAGGAGCTCAAGATGGCCTTTCTAGACCGTTTCTTCCCTCTTGAACTTCGAAAAGCCAAGATGACCAAATTTATTAACCTCAACCAATGTAGCATGACTCCGAGGGATAATTCTCTACAATTCACTAAGCTTTCAAAGTATGCTCCTATGCTAGCAGCTGATCCCCGTGCAAGAATACCCAAGTTCATTTCGAGAGTTTTTGACTTGGTGGTGAAAGAATGTCGTACCGCCACGCTTATTAGGGACATGGATATCTCCCGGCTCATGACCTATGCTGAGAAAACTGAGGGTGAGAAACTCAAGGAGCAAAGGGTGAATGACTCTAAGAGAGCCCGATATGATGGTGGGTTCTCCAACACTAAGGGTGGTGGTGGATTTGGTCAAATCTAATAAGGCCAAGGTTTGAATGTGAGGTTTGCTAACGCAAGGGTGCCTCCTCCTAAGTTACAAGTTGCGGGTGGTCCACAAATGCCTCGGTGTGACCAGTATGGGAGGAACCATTTGGGTGATTGTAGGAGAGCTTTGGGTTCTAGCTTTGGGTGTGGAGGCTTGGACCACAAGATTTCCAACTGTCCAACGGGTGAAAAGAAAGATCAAGAGGGCCCTGGTGGTCAAGGGCAGTCGAAGGCTCAGATTGTTGGTGCTCCCAGGAACAACAACTTCCATGCTCTTCATGCCTGACAGGAGGTGGAGGATGCTCCAAACTTCGTGACTAGTATGTTAAGAGTCTTTAATTTTGATGCTTATGCTTTACTTGATCCGGGTTGAAATTTATCTTTTGTGACTCCTCTGTTGGTTGTTAAATTTAGTTTGGACTTTGTTAAATTTAGTTTGAGTCCCGAAACTCTGAGGGAACCTTATTCGGTGTATACCTCCATGGGTGAGTATATTATTGCCCGAAAAGTGTATCGAGGTTGTCCTGTTTCTGTGTTGCATAAAATTTTCCCCGATAATCTTGTAGAGATTGAGATGTATAACTTTGATGTTATCATTGGGATGGATTGGTTGTATGCCTCATATGCCACAGTTGATTGTAGAACTAGGCAAGTCAAGTTCCAAGTTCCTAATGAGTCCATGTTAGAATGAAAGATTAGTGATTCTGTGGTTAGGGGTCGGTTTATTTCTTACCTCAAAGATCGGAGAGTAATTTGTAAGGGGTGTATCTACAATATTGTGCAGGTTAGAGATGTAGAGGGTGAGTCACCTACTCTTGAATCAGTTCTGATAGTTAATGAGTTTCACGATGTGTTTCCCAAAGACTTCCCTGACATTCCTCCCAATAAAAAAGTGGATTTTGGCATAGATCTCCTTCCAAATACTCAACCTATTTCTGTTCCTCCTTACCGTATGGCTCTGACCAAACTAAAAGAGTTAAAAGAATAGTTGAAAGACTTGTTGGAGAAGGGATACACTAGACCAAGTATTTCACCTTGGGGTGCTCCCGTATTATTTGTATAAAAGAAGGATGGTTCACTTCGAATGCGTATTGATTATCGACAGTTAAATAAGGTGACCATTAAGAATAGGTACCCATTGCCCAAAATTGATGACTATTTTGATCAACTCCAAGGGGCTACTCATTTCTCTAAAATAGATCTTCGTTCGGCTTACCATAAGGTAAAGGTAAGGAAGTGTGATACTCCCAAGACGGCCTTTCACACACAATATGGGCATTTCAAATTTATGGTTATGTCATTTGGGTTGACCAATGCTCCAATGGTGTTTATGGATCTTATGAATCGGGTATTTATGTTGTTCCTTAACAGTTTTGTGGTGGTTTCATCGATGACATCCTGATTTACTCCCGAAGTGAGCGGGGGCATAGGGATCATTTGATATTGGTGCTTCAAACTTTGAGGGAGAAGCATTGTTTGCCAAGTTTGGCAAGTGTGAATTTTTGTTGGGAGAAGTTGCATTTCTTGGTCATGTGGTGTCCGGTGATGGCATTAAGATTGATCCTAAGAAAACCAAAGAAGTGAAGGATTGACCTAGACCGTTGACTCCTTCGGATATTAAAAGTTTCCTTGGGTTGGCCGGTTACTATCGGAGATTTGTAAAAGGATTTTCTTCCATTGTCTCCTCATTGACTAAGTTGACCCAGAAGAAGGCTAAGTTTGTGTGGTCAAGTGAGTGTGAAAACAGTTTTCAGACCTTGAAGGATCGGCTCACATACACTCCTATTTTGACCTTTACCAATGGGTTAGATGGGTTTGTGGTGTATGGTGATGCTTAACGGATCGGGTTGGGGAGTATACTTATGCAACGTTGTAAGATGATAGCTTATGCGTCTCTGAAAGTGAAGGTGCATAAGCAAAATTATCCAACCCATAATCTTGAATTGGCGGTAGTAGTGTTTGATCTAAAGCTTTGGAGACATTATATATATGGGGTTCACGTGGATGTTTTTACCGATCACAAGAGTTTGTAATGTGTGTTCACCCAAAGGGATCTCAACTTGAGGCAAAGAAGATGGTTAGAACTTCTCAAGGATTATGACATGGGTGTCCTTTATCATCCCGGCAAGGCAAATGTTGTGGTGGATGCCCTTAGTAAGCTATCTATGGGAAGTGTGTCACATATGGATGTGGGGAATAAGGAGATAGTGAAGGATGTGCATCGGTTGGCTAGAATGGGTGTTAGGTTGGCCGACTTAGAAAATGGTGGTATTTTTGTTCAAGGCGGATTGGAGTCTTCGGTGGTGATGGATGTTAAGGCAAAGCAAGACTTAGATTCTTCCTTGGTGGAGTTAAAGAAATTGGTTGCCGAAGGAAAGATTTAGGTTTTCTCCCAAGGGGTAGATGGTGTGCTACGGTACCAAAATCGATTTTGTGTTCTTGAGGTTGATGGCATAAAACAGATTATCATGAGTGAAGCTCATAATTCTCAATATTCTATTCATTCGGGATCCACTAAGATGCATCGGGACTTGAGAGATTTATATTGATGGCATGGTATGAAAAAGGATATAGCCAAGTTTGTGTTGGAATGTCCGGATTGCCAACAAGTGAAGGTGGAACACCAAAGGCTCGGTGGTTTGTCCCAAGATATCAAAATTTCTACTTGGAAGTGGGAAGATGTGAATATGGATTTTATTATTGGGTCGACCCGTACTCGAAAATAATTTGACTCAATATGAGTTGTTATTGATCGAATGACTAAGTCAGCTCACTTCTTACCGGTCAAGACTACTTATAGTGCCAAGGATTATTCCAAATTATACATTCGGGAATTGGTGAGGTTTTATGGTGTACCAAGGTCTATCATATCGTATCATGGCACTCAATTCACTTCTCACTTTTGGAGGTCATTTCAAAAGAAACTTGGTACTAAAGTCAAATTAAGCATGACTTTCCATCCCCAAATCGATGGACAATCCGAGAGGAAAATTCAAATCTTGGAGGACATGTTAAGGGCTTGTGTGTTAGAGTTCAAGGGAAATTGGGATGATCATCTACTGACCATCGTGTTTGCCTATAATAATAGTTTCCATGCTAACATTGGCATGGCTTCGTTCGAGGCTTTGTATGGTAGGAGGTGTAGATCCCCCATGGGTTGGTTTGAGATAGGTGAGGCGACATTGTTAGGTCCAGACTTGGTGGTGGAGGCCATAGAAAAGGTGAGGTTGATTAGGGAGATATTGAGGATGACCCAAAGTCGCCAAAAGTCTTATCCATATGTTAGGAAGAGGAATCTTTAAATCAATGTAGGAGATTGGGTTTATGTGAAGGTATCTCCTATGAAAGGCATCATGTGATTTGGTAAGAAGGGTAAGTTGAGCGTTCGATATGTCGGGCCATATGTGGTTGTGGAATGGGTTGGCAATGTGGCTTAAAGGTTGATGACCCTACGATAATTACACCTTTGGAGGGTGTGACGGTTGAGGAGAATTTGACTTATGAAGAGGTACCGGTTGAAATTTTGAATAGGCAAGTGAAGCGGCTTCGCAACAAGGAGGTGGCTTCGGTTAAGGTGCTTTGGAGGAACCAACACGTGGAGAGTGCTACATGGGAAGCAGAGTTGGACATGATGGAGCGATACCCCTATCTCTTCCAATCTACTCAAGCCTAAGGTACAAGGTTCTATCTTTTGTAATGGTCCTAATTCTTCACATTCTTGAATTTCATCACATTTCATGCATACATGACCCCGAAAATGATTTGAATGATGTTTTGACATGAATTTTAAATGTCTTTGAAAATGATGCATGATCTATTATAAGTTAAGATGAAAATGTTTCTTACTTGATTAAATTCATTAAGTCGTGGTCTAGTTCATTCGAGGATGAATGTTCTTAAGGGGGAGATGATGTAACGACCCAAATGTTTTTGAACTTCTTAGGGGTTGATTAAGATCTAACGGAACATGTTGTGGTTGGCTAGTCACAGTCAGGGGTCTTACTTAGATGACCATGTTCAAAGAAATCGCATTGATTAAGTTTGCTTGACGTTTTGTGGAGAGAACTGACTTTAAATGACTATATCTCTTGGTAAGAGATGAACTATGTAGACTATAACCTATTAAGATGAATCGCTTTGAGTTATCCTCGCAACACGATTAGTTTTGCTTAAATCAGAGTTTGTATGAGGAAGTTATGACCATTTTAGTGGAACTGGTTGTGGTCGAAGGTGTTTTGGAAAGGGAGGGCCAAATTTGGCTAAGGAAGGGACATACGGCAAGGTCCACGAGCAGTATGGAGGCTCACGACCCATGAGTGGCGTCCGTGGGTTGACCCAAAAAGTGGGCTAGCTGAGGGACCAAGGCCGGGACCAAGTAAGGCTCCACGGACCACCCTACGGTACGTATGACGCCTCACGGTTCGTGAAGCCCTTCGTGGAGTGGTTCAGAGACTGCCTAAACCCCAGGGCCAAGTGAGCTCCACAAACCAGTGTACAGTTTATGCGCAGTTTCATGGACCGTGAGTCTTGTCGTGGGGTGGTCCAGAAAGTCTTCCAAGATTTCAAGCCAAGGCATGAACCAAGTCAAGCCATACGATAGGGTTCAAAGTACGTGAGCCATTACACGGACCATGTGGATGCTTCCATCAACGACTGTTTTAGTTATCTTCTCTATTTCATTAATTGTTAATTGGTAATTTTAATTATCCCTAGGGCCATTTCAGCCTTTCTAAATTCTCCTAAAACCCTTAAATTGAACCCTAATCCCTTTTATTCATTCAAACTCTCAATTCATCTCCCAAATTCTCTCAAATTTCCCTCATCCACCATTGAAGACCAAGCTTGAAATTAGAGGAAACTCAAGTCTTCATCAGAAACTTCTCAATCTTCTTTTTAGAATCAATGTATGTGGGTTTGATTCATGATTTCTCTTTCAACCATGAAGACCCCAAAATCCTTTTCTCAAATTTGGATGAATTATGATTTTTCATGAAATGGGTCTTTTAAATTAAGAATGATTTAGTGAAATTAAAGGGTGGGATATTCTTATTTAATGATTTCAAGATAATTTAAGCCCCTAATTGATGAATTACTTTGATTCAAGAAGATACAAGTATGCATGTCCCACTATTATTTAAATTTATGCATGGGTAATATTAAATTGAGGTTTAATGGTTGATTTAACTTTGAATTTCTTATGTATTCTTCTTGATTTAGATTTAAATTATGAATTTTAATACCCATGCTATTCTCATCATCAATCATGGTATTTACATGGATGAACATGGATTTCAAGAAGGATATGATGTGGGTTAAGTCCCCAAATATGTTTATGATTATGATTTTGAACAAGTATGGGTTATGACAAGAATGTGATCACATAATGTTTATGATATGGCTCTTTGAGAAACCATGGGTGTTTACACCAATATGATATGATATGACAAGTATGGAGCTACTCTTATGCATGTAGATTGACATGAAGGTGTATTTGGATTTTTAGCCCAATGAAGCATGATTATGAAATGTGTTTTACTTTTGGTCACGTATGCATAAAAGTAAAGCAAGTGATTTGGCCTTTAAGCCTAATTATGCATGATTATGATGTCAAGTGTTTTCGTTCAATTTTAAAAACACGTATATGTATACATATTCTGGTGGGATGACGACCTAGCACTGAAAAGGATTGGAGTAGTAAGTGGGATATCCCCAAGGGTCCCACTCCTTTCCGTCAACTATGTGCCAACATAGGTTATTCTACCAAAATGGGAGGCTCACAAGGTATGCAATGATATGATATGTTATGGAAATCCTTAAGAAATGATCGGGTTATAAGGAAGGTGGCTATCATACCGAAATGACCGGGTCATAAGGTGTGGTGTAGATTACCTTTAGCAAGTAGTCTTCTCTCATCCTACAGGAAGCCTCGTCGGGCAAGTTCATGTTGTAGCTCACATGAGTTTGGATGTCGGTTATGGTCACATCCCCTATACTATAAATATTATTGCATTTCATGTGTCATGTGTTGCATGGTATATTGCTATACTATCCTTTCCTATATTTTCTTTTTATGTATGTGCCCTTTTCATCTAGTTTTGTTGTAGGCTCATGTTCATATGCATTGCATGCCCGCATTCTTAGTGCATTTTTATATGCTAACCCATACTCTTTGTCTACATGCTCTAACCATGTAGGGACCGAAGGTGATTTTCATCCCCCGCTAGAAGGTTAATCGAGAATTCTTAAAGCTATTGCTTGTGGTGAGCCCTATACTCCAAGGGGAACACCCACTTTCATCTACCTTTGTCTTTACTTTATGTTCTTTTACTTTATGACTTGAGGGTGAGCCCGAAATATGTTGAGGCCCCATCTTATCTTATGTAGAGGCATTGTTGGACATGTCAAACTCTATTGTATGTTATGCTATGTGTTACTTGTAATGATATGAATACTTATGTTAAGTGACAGTAACTTATGCTTTGCTTCCGTTTCCGCTTATGCTATTATGAGATGTTTGGATTAGGAATGTGCTTATTTGGGAAGTCCGTAATCCTTCTTGCTCCCATAGCTTGAGTCATACATACCCGTGCCTTAGAACATAATTGCTATGTGCTACATCATTTATGCCTATCCAATTCCTGGCAACGTCCCCATAGCTTGATTCTAAAGCCTCGGAATCCCCTAGACTTATGTGCTATTTTTTAATATCGCGCTTCAAAACCAATGATGTGTGTGATGATGCTATGATGGCTTGATTGAGGACTCTCGGGTTCTCTTTTTCCATGTCACACCTAGGCCAAACTCTCGGGTCGTGACAGTTATCTGCCCCACACTGGATAAAAAGGTGATCTACTTCCCAAAGGTAGATCCATGGCATAATCATCCCTATAAAAGGGTATAATGATGAACCTATGTTTGGAACATAATTATGAGAAGGGAGACTTTATATAAACTCGTTGGGTGGAGACCTCATCTCCAATTTTATTTGGTTCTAAGTCAACAACCTATGAGTATCGTGCTTGAAAAGAAGCATAAGTCTTTCAAATCATAAAAATGCATACTTAGGCTTAAAAAGCCAAATCATATTTAGGCTTTGTAAGTATGCATACCTGGTCTAAAAAGCCAAATCATATTTCATGTCATACTTTCGTACCTAGGAATAGCTCCTTGATTAGTGTACATAGTGGTGCATAATTCCCATGGGGATCTTGAGCCAAATCATAGACATGATGTGATCACATTATTGTCATACACATAATTCTACTGAAAAACATAGTCATAAACAAATTGGGTCTTTACCCACTTCATAAACTTCATGAAAATCAATGTTCATGCATGCATATGTCATGTATATTGAAGGGATAACATGGAAAATTAGAAATCATAATTAAATCAACATAGTAGGAAGAAATCATATGAAATTCATAGATAAATCAACAATTAAAGCTTACTTGATATTACCCATGCATAGATTCATAGATTAAAGGGACATGCATATTTAATACTGCATAAAACCAATGTAAATCATAATAATAAGATTCAAATCATCAATAATTCAATAAATAAGTTCAACCCATAGCTCAATTTTTAAAAAAATTAAGCAAGTTAAAAGACCCATTTGAATATCATACTTGAAATTCATATAATTTTAGAAAATAAGATTTAGGTCTTCACAATTGGAAGGGGAATCACAAATCAATCCTACATACCGTGAGAAATCTAGAAGATTAAGATGAAATTGACTTGAATTGAAAGTCTCCTTGAAATTAAAACTTGGATCCCCAATCACAAGACATAAAGAGAGAATTAAGGAATTGAATTCTATAGTCTAAGTGTATAATGAGAGTGAATGAGTGGGTATAATATGATTTGGGGGTTTAGGATAGGTACCATGGTCTGAAAAGACCTTTAGAATAAACCAAAATTACAAAAAGACCATTAAAGATACAAACCTTAAGAAGTGTCCAGGGGTCCCATACAAATGCATCATGGTCAGTACAAAGTTTCACTGACCCTATAAAGTGCTCGTGAAAAGGCCTCCTCTTATACTTAGAACTTAATTAGGACAAGAGTGTTTTGACTAAAGTCTTCATAGTCCATACAAAGGTTCATGGATCATATAAGCATTTGTACAAATACACCAACTTTCAAGATGGTACATTTATACAGAGAATAATATTTTTGGGATAGGACTTCAACAGACCCTACCCCAGCTCGAGGAGGGTTGCATGACCCCCACAAGGTTCTCTTGGTGGCTGCTTTAGCAAATTTGTTGGCTTGAAGGTTGGGGCTTCTATCACGAGCCCCTTCCACAGCCAGTGGTGAGGACCATGAGCCGTGGGAGGTTCTATTGAGGGACCCCAAGCCTAAAACCATTCCTTAGGCCACAAACAAGGCCTAGGGTCACTCCATGGTTGCCCCTATGGCTCGTAGATCCCACCACAACTCGTAGGAGTTAACTTTGAGGGGCAACTTGGTAAAAAACACTTATAAACTTTATTTTAAGCATTGTTAGAGCCTCCCAAGATCTAGGTCTTTACATCATCTCCCCCTTTGGAAACATTCACCCTTGAATGAGCTAGAGCATGGTTTGAAAGGCTTGACTTGTACATGAAATATTTCAACATGAAGAGATAATACATAACTTCATTACTTGAAAATCATAAAATCATTAAAACTCTTGTCAAAACATCCTTTAAATCATTCTCGTATACATGTATGCATGTCATGACATGAAAAATAGGAACCATTTGGAGTAGGAAGAACCTAATACTTACGCTTGAGTAGATTGGAACAGATAGGTGTATCATCTCAACATGTCTGACTCCGCTTCCCATATAGAACTCTACATATGTTGATTCCTCCAAAGAACTTTAATCTAAGCCATATCATTGTTGCAAAGTCGTTTCACTTGTCGATCCAAAATTTCAATTAGAACCTATTCATAAGTCAAATTCTGTTCAACCTCAACATTTTCCAAAGGCACAATCATACTAGGATCACCAATCAACTTCCTCAACATCAATACATAGAACACCGGGTGAATAGAAGTCATATCCGAAGGCAATTCCAATCTATAGGCAACATTACCAACCCACTCAACAATCTCATAAGGACCCAAATACCGGGGACTTAATTTTACCTCCTTAACAAAGCGCATTACATCCTTCATAGGTTAAACTTTCACATACACCCAATCACATATAAGAAACTCAAGATCCCTTTTTCTAATATCCGAATATGACTTTTAATGACTTCGAGCTATCTTCAACCTTTCCCTAATCTACTTCACTTTTTCCATGGCCTCAATATCCAAATCAAGGACTATAAATGCCATCTCACCAAATTCAAACCATCCCAACTGGGATCTACACCTTCTCTAATACAAAGATTCAAATTGAGCCATACCAATGCATGCATGAAAACTATTGTTGTAGGCAAACTCAATAAGTGGTTGATGATCATCCCAACTTCCATTGAATTCTAACACACAAGCCCTAAACTTATTTTCCAAAGTTTCAATTGTCCTTTTGGCTTGCCCATCATTTTGAGGATGAAAAGTGGCACTTAGCTTCATCATAGTGCAAATGCCTCTTTGAAATGATTTCATAAAGTGAGAAGTAAATTGGGTACCACGATCCAATATAATAGACATACATACACCATGCAATCTAACCAACTCTCGGATATAAAACTTTGCCTAAGCTTTGGCATTGAGAGTAGTCTTAACCAATATGAAGTGAGCCGATTTGGTAAACCTATCAATAATTACCCAAATGGAATCAAATTGTTTCTAGGTATGGGTAAAACTATTCACAAAGTCCACATTCATATCTTCCTACTTCCAAGAAGAAATCTCAATATCTTGGGTCAAACCACCGGGCCTTTGATGTTCCACCTTCACTTGTTGATAATTAGGACACTCGGATACAGACTTGGCTATATCCTTCTTTATACCATGCCACCAATACACTTCCTTCAACTCTTGATACATCTTAGGGGATCCTAGATGAATGGAGTAACATGAGTTGTGGGATTCACTTATGTTCACTTCTCTAAGACCATCAATATCTAGAACACACAAACTTGATACTGAAGTACACCATCTTCTCCTTGGAAGAAAATATTTATCTTTTTTTCGGTAACCAAAATTTTCAACTCAACCAAAGATGGATCCAAGTCTTGCTTTTCCTTGACATCAACAACCAACACTCAACTCTATTATGAACATGAATGCCACGATCTTTAGAATTAGCCAATCTAATATCTATTGCGAAATCTTATGATCGGTGAAAACATCAACTTGAACTCCATATAAGTAATATGTCCAAATCGTCAAAGAAAATACCACTACCATCAACTCGAGATGCACCTTCAATTGCCTCGACGCATAAGCTATCGCATTACCACGTTGTATGAGCACACTACCTAACCCAATCCGAGAAGAATCACAATACACTACAAACAAATCTAGGCCATTCGGTAAGGTCAAAATAGGAGCCAATGTAAGCAAATCCTTCAAAGTGTGAAAACTCTTCTTACACTCATCCAACTATATAAACATGGACTTTTTTTGAGTTAACTTAGTCGATGGAGATGCAATGGATGAGAAATCTTTAACAAAGCATAAATAATAACCATCCAACCCAAGAAAACTCCAAATAACTGAAGGAGTCAATGGTCTAGGCTAATTTTTAATGGCCTCAGTCTTCTTTAGATCAACCATAATGCCATCATCGGATACTACATGGCCCAGATAAGCCTCTTCTCCCCGCCAAAACTCACATTTACTAAACATGGCAAACAATTGATTTTCCCTCAAAGTTTGAAGAACTAACCTCAAGTTATCCATATGCTCCCACTCACTTTAGGAGTAAATCAGAATATCATCAATGAAGACAACCACAAAGCGATCAAGGAATGACTTGAACATTCAGTTCATAAGATCAATAAACACAGATGAAGCATTAGTCAAACTAAAATACATTACCACAAACTCAAAGTACCCATATCTAGTACAAAGAGTTATTTTAGGAATATCGCACTCCTTCACTTTCAATTGATGATAACCAAAATAGAGGTCAGTCTTTGAGAAATGGGTAGCTCTTTGAAATTGATCAAATAAATCATTGATTCTGGTCAGCAGATATATATTCTTAATTTTAACCTTATTCAATTGCCTATAGTACATACACATCCGAAGAGACCCACCTTTTTTTTCATGAATAACATAGGAGCACCCCAGTACAATATACTTTGTCTAATAAAACCCTTTCTAACAAGTCCTTTAATTGATCCTTCAACTCCTTTAATTCGGCTGGTGCCATAAGATTAAGAGGAAAGGAAATAGGCTGAGTGTTCAGAATTAGATCTATGCCAAAGTCCACTTCCCTTTCAGATGAATACTAAGAAAATCTTTGCGAAGCACATCCAAAAACTCATTAACCACCGAAACTAACTCAAGAGTAGGTGACTTAGACTCCATATCTCTAACCCTTAAAATATTATAGATACACCCTTTAAAAATTATTTTCTAGAATTTAAGATAGGAAATAAACCGACCTTTAAAAGTAGAGTCACTACCCTTCCATTTTAGAATAGGCTCATTGAAAAATTGAAACTTAACCTTTCAGGTTTGGTAATCGATAGAGGCATAAGAAGCGCAACAAATCTATCATAAGAATAATATCAAAATCAAACATCTTATGTTCTACAAGATCACAAGAAAGGACTTTATGCATGATCGAAATAGGATAACCTCGATAGACCCTTAGGGTAACAATAGACTCACCCATGAGAGTATGGACTGAAAAGGGATCCCTTCAGATTTCAGCACTCAAATGTAACTTAAAAGCCATAAGAGAAATCACAAAATATAAATTTTCACCTGGATCAAGCAAAACATAAGCGTCAAAATCAAAGACTTTTAAAATATCGATCACCACATCTAGAGTTTCCTTTACTTCTTGTTGACTATTTAAGGCATATAATCTATTATATATTGGAGCACCACCTTGAGAAAATCTCGATTGGAATTTATCACATAGAGAAAAATGGCCTTGAACTTTCTTAGCAAATTTAGGATAATTAGAAATTCTGTGACCTATATCACTACACCCAAAACACTTGAATCTTTTAGACATGCACCCAAGAGATTTCATCCACATTTGTAAGATTGAGTATTCATTGGTCCACCTACAATAGGTTCTTTTAGAGGAGGCACTCTATTATTGGTAACCTTTGCACTTGAACCTTGGACCTGTTGGAATCGACCAAAACCACCACTACTCCTAGAGTTGGAGAACCTACCTCATAACAGGACCTATTAGAATCATTCACCTTTGTCTCCTTGAACTTTTCTTCCTTAATATGCTCAGTATAAGTAAAAAGTCTACATATAACAATCTCTCGAACAAGTATGGCCATACGATACTCTTTCACAACCAAATCAGAGATCTCAAAAATAAACTTGTGCATTCTTGCATAGGGGTCAACCACTAGCACAGAAGCATAGTTTATGAGATTTATAAACATAAGGGCATAATCCCTCAAACTCATTCCACCCTACTTGTGGTTGATAAATTCAACCGTCTTGGCTTCCCCAAGCTCAAGAGGAAAGAAACGGTCTATAAACGCAAACTTAAACTTTTCTAGACTTACCCCATTATCACTAATCCTCTCCATCAACCATTGAATGTACCACACTTGAGCCACATCCTTCAACTAATAAGAACCTAGTTCAAATTTCTCCTCTGAAGTCACCCCCACAATAGTCAACACCTTAGAGAGTTCATCAATGATGTCTTGGGCATCTTCATCAGCTTTTGACCTATAAAACTCTAGAGGATTCATCCAGGTAAAATCACTCACTGAAGCAGCCAGAGTGGGGGAATGAGGAAGAGGATTAGCCTTCCTATCCTAGTTGGTCATTATTTAAGCTAGCATATCAACAATAATCCTAAACTCATCATGAGTAATTGGCTCCCTCATAGCTCTTGAGGGAGTTGGTTCTGATTAACTGGGGCCTGCTTTGTTGAGAGGATCTTCTTGGAGGCATCTTCTGTAAAAGCATGAACAACATCATCAAAGTTAGGAAGTATTAAGATGTGGTCCATAGCATGATGTAAGAAATGTATAAGTGAGACAATTCCCAAAATACTATCATAAAATCCTACTCATAGGTATGGTACACATCACACCCATGAATAGAACTCTACTCAATGCGAGACTATGATGACTATTTTAAAACCTTAGTTCTCTAATACCAAGATTGTTATGACCCGAGCCTAAGGCCTAGGTGTGATATGGATAATAGAAATCTAAAAGTCTCCAAAGAAGTCTAATAACATACATATACATATCATCAGTTCGAAAGTGCATAACTATATTAACCATAATCATTAATTTATACTAAGGGATGGGGGTGGATGACTCAATCTATGTGATAAATGATTTGAACTCATTGGTACACAATTCAAAACATAAGTCTAAGGGATGGGAATCCTGGACTCAATCTATGGGGATTTCATAGGGAAGGGATTTGTATGAATTCACATATCACATAACACATAAGAACTAAGGGGTGAATAAATATGACTCATGCTATAGGGGTAGATGGTACTTAAGACTTTCCACACTTCCACACTTCATCATAATCATATTATCATAACATAATACGCAACATAGCATACCAAGTATAAACATAACATATCCATATAAAGAAGATCATGATGTTTAATAATGTGTCACGACCCGGATAGGGGGCCTAGATGTGACATGGTGAAATAGGACTCGAAGACCCTCGATCAAGCCATCATAGCATCATTACACTCATCATCGGTTCGGAAACGTGGAAACTAAATCATGTAGCACATAAGCTCTAAGGGTTTAGAGGCTTGTGACTCAAGCTATGGGGATAATTCGGGAATGGGAGGAACATGCTTGCACATAGCACATAGTCATACATCAT
>JBCEWC010009608.1:0-18553 GCA_038996855.1 Solanum aculeatissimum
TGTTCCTCCCATTCCCGAATTTGCCCCCATAGCTTGAGTCACAAGCCCCTAAACCCTTAGAGCTTATGTGCTACATGTTTAGCTTCTGCGTTTCCGAACCGATGATGAGTGTAATGATGCTATGATGGATTCATCGAAGGTCTTCGGGTCCTCTTTCGCCATGTCACATCTAGGCCCCCCTATCCGGGTCGTGACAATAATCCTCGGCACTATAAGTAGTCTTGACCGGTAAGAAGTGAGTCGACTTAGTCATTCGATCCACAACAACCCAAATAGAATCAAACTGTTTATGAGTATGGGGTAACCAAACAAGAAGTCCATATTCACATCTTCCCACTTTAAAGTAGGAATCTCAATATCTTGGGTAAAACCACCGGGCCTTTGGTGTTCCACCTTCACTTGTTGGAAATTCAAACATTCTGACACAAATTTGGCTATGTCTTTCTTTATGCCATGCCACCAATACACTTCTCGTAGGTCCCAATGCATCTTAGTAGATCCCCGGTGAATAGAATATTAGGAATTATGAGCTTCACTCATGATAAACTCCCTTAGGCCATCAACATTTAGGACACACAATCGATTTTTGATATCACAACACGCCATCTCCCCCTTGGGAGAAAACCTCCACCTTCTTTTCGGCAACCAACTTCTTTAACTCCACCAAGGAAGGATCCAAATCCTGTTTTTCTTTTACATCAACAATCATAGAAGACTCAAACCCATTTTTAACAAGAAGGCCACTATCATTTGTGTCGGCCAATCTAACATCCATTCTATCCAAATGGTGCACATCTCTTACCAATTCATTTTTACCCTCATCAACATGTGACACACTACCCATGGATAGCCTACTAAGGGTATCCGCTACCACATTTCCCTTACCCAGATGATATAGAACGCTCATATCATAGTCTTTGAGTAGTTCTAACCATCTCCTTTGCCTCAAGTTAAGATCCCTTTGAGTGAACACATATTGCAAACTCTTATGATCGGTGAAAATATCAACATGAACTCCATACAAGTAATGTCTCCAAATCTTTAAAGAGAATGCCACCACAACTAACTCAAGATCATGGGTTGGATAGTTTTGTTCATGAACCTTTAATTGCCGAGACACATAAGATATCACCTTACCATGTTGCATGAGCAAACATCCCAACCCAATCCGCAAAGCATCACAATACACCACAAACCCATATAATCCATTTGGCAAGGTCAAGACAGGGGCCGATGTAAGTTGGTCCTTCAAAGTCTGAAAACCCTACTCACACTCATTTGACCACACAAACTTAGCCTTTTATTGAGTCAACTTAGTCAATGGGGTTGCAATAGAATAGAATCCCTCAACAAACCTCCGATAATAACCAGCCAACCCAAGGAAACTCCAGATATCAGAAGTAGTTAACGATCTAGGGCAATTCTTTACGGCTTTGGTCTTCTTAGGATCAACCTTAATACCATCACCGGACACTACGTGACCAAGGAAAGCAACTTCCCCCAACCAAAACTCACATTTACTAAACTTGGCAAATAGTTTATTCTCCCGGTCTAAAGCACTAACCTTAAGTGGTCCCTGTGTTCCGATTCATTTTGGGAGTAAATCAGAATGTCATCAATGAAGACAACTATAAAACTATCAAGAAATGACTTGAATACCCGATTCATAAGATCCATGAACATTTTCGAGGCATTGGTCAAACCAAATGACATCACCACAAATTTGAAGTGTCCGTACCGAGTTCGGAATGCTATTTTGGGAATATCACACTCCCTCACCTTCAACTGGTAATAACCCGAATGAAGATCTATCTTAATGAAATGAGTGGCTCCCTGAAGATGATCAAACAAATCATCTATTCTGGGAAAAAAATACTTGTTCTTGATGGTCACCTTATTCAACTACTGATAATCAATACACATTCATAACGACCCATCCTTCTTTCTCACAAGCAACACCGGAGCATCCCAAGGTGAAATACTTGGTCGAATAAAGCCTCTCTCCGATATGTCCTTTAACTGATCCTTCAACTCCTTTAGTTCAGCCGAAGCCATACGGTAAGGAGGAATGGAAATAAGTTGAGTATCCAGAAGGAGATCTATGCCAAAATCTACCTCTCTTTCAGGAGCGACACCAAGCAAATCCTCGAGAAACACATCCGGAAACTCATTAACTACCAGAATTGACTCAAGAGTAGGGGACTCAGTTTTCACATCTCTAATTCTCACAATATGATAGATGCACCCCTTCTGAATCATCTTCCAGGCTTTGAGGTAGGAAATAAACTGACCCCTAACCACGGAATCACTATCCTTTCGCTCCAACACAGGCTCATTAGGAATCTGAAATCTAACTTGTCTAGTCCTATAATCGACCGAGGCATATGATGCATGCAACTAATCCATCCCAATAATAATATCAAAATCATACATCTCAAGCTCTACAAGATCACCGGGAAAGACTTTATGCAAGACTGAAATGTGACAATCCCGATACACTTTTCGGGCAATAATAGACTCACCCACGGGTGTATAAACTAAATAAGGTTCCCTCAAAGTTTCAGGACTCAAGACAAATTTAACAGCCAACAGAGGAGTCATAAAAGATAAATTTGCACCTGGATCAAGTAAAGCATAAGCATCAAAATCAAAGACTTTTAACATACCAGTCACAATATCTGGAGCTTCATTCACCTCCTGCTGGGCATCATGAACATAGAACCTATTGTTTCTGGGAACACTACCAACTTGAGCCTTTAGCTGCCCTTGACCACCTGTGGCCACTTGATCCTTCTTTGTGTTCTTTGGGCAATCAGTGACTTTGTGGTTCATACTTCCACACCCAAAGTAAGCACCTAAAACCTTCTTACATTCACCCAAATGACTTTCCCCACACTGGCCACAACAGGGAGCTCGTGGTCCACCTCCAACTGGTGCGTTAGGAGTAGGCACCCTAGAGTTGGCAAACTTCATATTCAAACCTTGGCCTTGTTAGAATTGGCCATTTCCACCACCACTCCTGTAATTGGAGAATCCACTATCGAATCGGGTCCTCTCCTCTTGGAATCATTCAACCTTCTCTCCTTGAGTTTCTCTCCCTCAATCTGTTCAGCATAAGTCATAAGCCTGGAGATATCCATTTCCCGAATAAGCATGGTAGTGCAACATTCTTTCACTACTAAATCAGAGACCCTAAAAATAAACTTGTGCATCCTTGCATAGGGATCCGCCACTAGCGTAGGAGAATACTTTGAATGTTTGGTAAACTTGAGAGAGTAGTCTCTTACCAACATGCTACCTTGCCTGAGTTAATAAATTTAGTCATCTTGGCCTCCTAAAGTTAAAGAGGGAAGAAACGATTCATAAAAGCAAACTTGAACTCTTCCCAACGAACCTTAACATCCGCAATCGTCTCAACCAAAGACTGATTGTACCATACCTGGGTTGAATCCTTCAATTGATAAGCAACCAATTCATCCTTCTCTTTGAAACTAACACCCATAACAGTCAACACTTTCGTGAGCTCGTTAATATACTCTTGGGCATCTTCATCAACTTTCAAACCAAAGAACTCCATAGGATTCATCCGGGTGAAGTCCCTCACCCTAGAAGTCAGAGTGCTACCATTTATGGGATCAATTGGCCGGGCCTGATTGGACACCACTTGGGACAACATAGCAACCACATTCTGGAATTCAGCATGAGTCACTTGCTCCTCCATAGGCTCATGAAGGGCTTGTTCATCATAAATTAGGGCTTGTCTGGGGAGGGGAGGTCTTCGGGGAGGCATCTTCTGAAAGAGTGATAAGAATACCAATATTTCAGGAAACCTTACAAAAATGTTCACAACACAACATGAGAAATAATAAAGTGAGATAATTCCTAAAACGTCATCATAGCCTCCCATTCATAGGTATGGCGCACATCACACCCATGAATAAGACTCGAATTGACGCGGCATGTTGGACTCTAAGGATCATTTACAAACCTAGGGCTCTGATACCATCTTTGTCTTGACCCGATAATAGGGGCTAGACGTGACATAGAAAAAGAGAACCAGAGAGTCCTTGATCAAGCCATCCAAGCATCATCACACACATTATTGGTTCAGAAGCACATAATACAATAAGTAACACATAAGTCTAAGGGATTCCGAGGTTTTGGACTCAAGCTATGGGGATGTTGTCGGGAATGGGATAAGCATGAATCACATAACACATAGAAATCAAGTTCTATGGGGTGGGTAAGTATGACTCAAGCTATGAGGGCAACAAGGGTTAGAAACTCTCCACATAAGCACATTTTCATCCAAAAAATCATAATAGCATAAGCGAAAGCAGAATAAAAACATAAGTAATCATATCAAAGCATAGATGATCATAACATATCAAGAAGCACATCGTAGAGCGTACAATAGAATCCAATATGTCCAAAAATGCCTCTACATAGAATAAGATGGGGCCTAAACATAATCCAGGCTCACCCTCAAGTCACAAGAAAGATAAAATGAAATAAAACATAAGATAGAGGAAGGTGGGTATTGCCCTTGGAGTATAGGGCTCACCACTAACAACAAGTCAACGATCTCAACTAAGCATCCAATGGTGGATGAATGTCATATTTGGTCCCTACATGGTTAGATCATGTAGAGAAAGAGTATGGATTAACACATATAATGCACTAAGTGTGTGGGCATGCCATTCACAAGAACATGAACCTACTAAACAATCTAGATGATGAGGGAACATATACGTATAGAAAGAATATATATAAGAAAGGGGAGAATATCATAACAATATGCCATGAAATGCCAGGATGCATGAATGCAAACCTACATATCATAGCGAGGATGTGACCTCAACTGACAACAACAAAGACCAAGTGAGCTACTACTTGGAATTGGACTACTTGCCAGGTAGATCCCAAGTCAACCCTAAAAAGGGGATACATAACAAGTCCATCCCATCTTGGAAGATATCCCATGTTGGTACATGGTTTGATGGAAACGAGTATGGACCCTTGGAGATAGTCCACCCCAACTCCAATCCCTTAGTACTAAGTCTCATCCCACTAGAATACATATACATATACAAGCTTTCAAGAATGAAAATTTCAACACTTCAAGTCAAAGCATTGCAAAGTTGGATAAGAAGACCAAAATCATATGTCATGTCTTTCCATAATTAGGCTAAAAAGTCAAACAAGAGTTTCAAGAATCATATCCATAGATCAATTCATAGAAGTAGCTCATTCTAACATAACAATATGGTGTAAAATACCCAAGATTCTCATAGAGCCATATCAAGACAAGATATGATCACATTCTAGTCAATTCCCATGTCTTATCAAAATCAAGTCATATCATAACAAGAGGACCAAACCCTTAACAAAAGTTTCATCAATCAAGCCTTCCATGCTCATGAATGCAATGCATGGATGATCATTGAATAGCATGGGTAATTGATATCAATATTTAAATCATCATAATAAAATAGATTCGTACTTAAAACAAAATGAAATCAACAATTAGAAGCATAATTCATACTACCCATGCTTGAATTGAAGAACAAAAAGGGACATGCATTTTTGAATCATCATAAAATCAATGGAATTCAACAATTAGGGTCTTGATTCATCTTAAAATCAACATTAAATTACAACCCACAACTCAATTGAATTAAATCATTCATAAATTAAAAGACTCAATTTCAAAGAGAGCAAAATTCATCAAAATTGAAGAAGAAAAGTTTTGGGTCTTCATGGTTGAAAGGAGAACCATGAATCAATCCCACATACCTTGATTAATCAAGAAGAACAAGAAGAATTTGAAGAGGAATTGAGCTTTCCTTGATTTCCAAGCCTAGACTTCAATGGAGCCTTGAGAGCAATTTTAGAGAATTTGAGAGGATTTGATTTGAATAAAGATGAATAGGGCTAAATCAGAGGGTTAAAAGAGTTTTAAAATGCTAAAATGACCTTAGGATTAGTTAAAAAATATACAATAAAACCATTAATGAAATAAGAAAGAAAATTAGAAACTATTCCTGATGGAGTGTACTACAGGGACCATGTTGTGACTCACGGTCCGTGAGCCTTGCCATGAGGCATCAATTGACGACGAGCATTTATCTGAAAACAGATAGGAAAATTTGAAATATCACCCATACGGTCACTACATGGATTGTGAGAGTCCACATGGTCGGTTAGCCCCTTCTATGAAACCACACTTGGAACAACTTTGCCCACAAAGATTCCATACTTAGCCAAATTCTCCTCACGCAACCACACGGACAGGCAGACGATCTGTGAGGCTTCATACGGACTTTAAGATGGTCCGTGGTGCCTCCCTTGGCTCAGAGCTTTGGCGCAAAGCCTTGGTTGCTCACTGGAATTCACACGGACCAGGATCACAAGTTGTGAGGCTCCATGCGGACCGTGAGGTGATCCGTGGAGTCTTACTTGGCTCAGAGTCTTGGCCCAGAGCCTTTACTGCTCACTGGAACTCACACGGACCGATCCACGGGTCTTGAGCCTCCACACGGCCCGTGAACCCCACCGTGAGACAGTGTCTTAGCCAACAATCCACTCCCCTTTTCTAGAATTCTTCCCGTGCATAGGTAGTCCCACCGTAAAGGACATCACTTTCATATCCAAACTCCAAATTGAGTGAAATTAAGTGTGTTGGGATGATAAATCAAAGAGCTTTAATTTTATAGGTTGTGGCCCATAGAGTTCATCCCGTACCAAGAGATATGGCCTTTTAAAGTCAGCACTTCCACAAGGCATCAAGAAAAACATAACCAATGAGATTTCTTCCAAGACGGTCATGCAAGAGAGACTCGGGAAACACAAGAGCTAATCAAGATAAACTCAAATCAGCCCTCAAGAAACATCAGAAGGTTAAGAAATTTCTGGGTTATTATAAGAGATCATACTCCGTTTATGAACTTTGATATGCTAATTGGGTGGGCTTATGCATACAAACTTTAAATCATGTAACTCAAGAGGACTATACATCAATATAATGAAAATCATCAATTTAAATCATTCTTAGATAGCCCACCACAATCATACATATCATCTTTGATCTTGAGACATAAAATCATATAATTCATCTCATATAATCATCAATTTCTTAATAACTCATGGTATCATATCATAACTTTCATAACTCGATAATCATAAAATAACTTAATAATAGAAAACTCTTGAAATCAAATCATGTAGTTTCATGCAACAGATGAATAATCTTGACATAACTCATGCTTAATAGGGTAATTAGAAAGAAACCATAAGAAATCAATATTAAAACTTGAAGGATTTAGTAAGTTAGGATTTGGGACTCTATGGTTGGAAGAACCCATGAATTAAAAAGCCTACATACCTTTTAAACCTTGAAACTGGCAGAAGATGACTCGAAGAACATTAAGAAACCTTTTGGAAGCTTTGTCTTTAATGGAGGAGGCTTGATCCCTAAGAAATTGGAGGAAGTTGATAGAGAATTATAGAGAGAGTTTTGGGAGGATTTGAGGGTGTTTAGAGAGAGATTTAGGTCTAATATAGGAGAATATTTTAGTATTTACATATATAAAGGTGTTGGGTTAAGTCCTTACTGACTTCACTTAATAAGAAAGAAGTTCAAAATATTTTACACATAGAGGGACCAAAGGCGCGGTGAATCTTTGTTCTTGGACTATGTAATGTTGTATGAACTTCAATATTTCCTCTGTTTTGGCCTAGGAATGGGCTTAGGCCACTTTTGTACTATGGGGGAACAATTAAGCGACACAGGTTTGCCACACACTTTTCTGTTTTGTGTAATTTCTTGGAAAAATTATTTTTCAATACGAATGACCTAAAAATCAAAGGTTACTCTTTACCTACACAATTTTATCTCTTAAAAAAGAATAAAAATCAAATGTGTGAAATAACTCACGGATTTTAAGATATTTAAGAAATACTTTAAAGGATCTTTTCGAGTCGCATTAGAAGGTGTTACAATATCTCTCCCTTGGGGATATTCATTCCCAAATGTTATGAAATTAAGCTTGAGAGGAATCAAAAGATACTTTTCAGCCCTAACATAAATGCATCAATGCAACCTAAACATCATTTACTTGAAAACATCAAACTTATGCATTAAAATGCCATAAAATATGATACCATGAGTATGAATGCATGCAACTAGACTCTAAGGGCTGAAACTCACAACTTGACACTTTCAATCAATGATGAATTGGATTTATTTACCACCATGAAATTATCATTCTCAACCTCACTCAATTTACCCCCAATCTGGACAACCTATGAACTTTCTTTGCTAGTTCCTTCTTCCCATCATCTTCAAGTTGTGACATACTTCCCATGGACATTTGACTAAGTGAATCGACCATGACATGACCTTATCCGAGTAATACTTCATACTTATATCATAATTCATGAGAAGTTGCAACCATCTCCTTTGCCTTAGATTGAGATCTCTTTGTGTAAACACATGTTGGAGACTCTTATGGTAAGTGAACACATGAAACTGGACCCCATACAAATAATGATGTCAAATTTTCAATGCAAACACCATGGTCGCTAGTTCAAGATCATGTATTGGGTAGTTCTTTTCATACACCTTTAGTTTCCTTGAAGCATAAGCAATCACCTTACCAATTTTCATCAACACACAACCCAAACCAATTCTTGAGGCATCACAATAAATGACAAACCCATAGGTACCCTCTGACAAAGTCAAGATTAGCGTATAAGTAAATTGATCCTTCCAAGTTTGGAAGATCTTCTCACACTCATCCGCCCGCTCAAACTTCACTTTCTTTCTGGTCAACTTAGTAAATGGAGATTAAATAGAGGAGAACCCTTGAAAATATCTTCTATAATACCCCTCTAGGCCCAAGAAACTCCTAATGCCTATAGGAGTCAATGACCTTGGCCAATTTCTCACTAATTCTATCTTTTTGGGGTCAAATTTTATCCCCTTACCAAACACAACATGCCCAAGAAATGCAACCTTCTTCAATAAAAACTCACATTTGTTGAACTTGGCAAACAACTTCTCATCCCTCAAGGTTTTTAAGACCACCCTCAATTATGATCTTGTTTATCCCGTGAGTAGACCAAAATGTCATCAATGAATACCACCACAAACATGTCAAGGTAGAGTTTGAACACCCTATTCATAAGGACCATAAAAATAACTTATGCATTAATTAACACGAAGGACATAACCACAAATTTGAAGTGTTCATACCTTGTCTGAAATACCATTTTTGGAGTATCACATTCCCTTATCCTCAATTGATGACATCTGGACCTTAAATTAATTTTTTCAAAGTTCTTAGCCCCTTGTAGTTGATCAAATAGGTCATCGACCCTTGGAACTAGATATTTGTTCTTGATGGTAACTTTGTTGAGTTAGCGATACTCTATACATATTCAGAGAGACTATAATAACCCAGAAATTTTCAAAATTTGTGATTTTTATTGAGGCCTAATTTGAACCTATCTTGGTTAACTTATGAGTTTTTTTAGTCTCTCTTACATGACCATCTTGGAAGAAATTGCATTGGTTGAGTTTTGCTTGATGTCTCATGGGAGTACTGACTTTAAATAGACATATATCTTGGTACGGGATGAACTATATGAGCTACTACCTATCAGATTGAAGCTCTTTGAGTTATCTTCCTAACTCACTTGGTATCACTCAATTTGAAGTCCGAATGTGGAAGTTATGGCTCTTACAGCGAGACTTCCTGCATCTAGAAGCATTCTGGAATAGGGAAGAGGATAATTGGCTAAGACACTACCTCACGGCAGGCTCACGGGACGTGTGTGTCCTCATGGTCCGTGAGGTAGGCTGTGTGACCTCCCACATGGCATGGTAAAGTGTTTCATGATGGCCTTGGCCTACGGATCGATTCTATGTATAAGGTTAATATTCTAGAAATCACGTCGACTTGAAGGTAGGGTTCATGGGCCATGTGGAGTCTCAAGACTCGTGAGTGTATTTGTCTGGTGTATTAGCCAGTATCCAAGGATCTGAGCCAAGGGAGGCCCCACAGACCACCTCATGGTCTGTCTGAAGCCTCACGACTCGTGTGCCCAGCCATATGGTAGCGAGAGGAGAATTTTTCTAAGTATGGAATCTTTGAGGCAAAGTTGTTTCCAAGTATGGCTTCACGGGAGAGGCTCACGGACCGTATGGCCCCTCATGGTCCATATAGTTGACCGTGTGGGTGTCGTTTTAATTTTCCTATATGTTGCTACATTGCTGCTCGTCTTCAAGTGAGGCCTCACAGCAGGGCTCACGTACCGTCAGTCACTATACGGTCCGTGTAGTGTACTTTGTCAGTGATGTTTCCAGTTTTTCTTTCTCATTTTATTAATGGTTTAATTGTAATTTTCAACTATTCTTAAGGACGTTTTAGAATATTTAAGCCCTCCTCAACTTATGATTTAGTCCTTTTCACTCTCATTCAATTCAAATCCCTTCAATTTTATTCAATTACTCTCAAGCTCCATTGAAGACTATGCTTGGAAATCAAGGGAAGTCTCAATTCTTTATCAAATTCTTCTTGTTCTTCTTAGTTATCAAGGTATGTGGGATTGATTCATAGTTCCCCTTTCAACCATGAAGACCCAAAAACTCTTCTTCTTTAATTTTCATGAATTTTACTTACTTTGAAATTGGGTCTTTTAAATTATGAATGATTTGATTAAATTGAAGTATGAGTTGTATTTAGTTATTGATTATAAGGTGAATTAAGCTCTAATTTGTTGAATTCCATTGGATTTATGAAGGTTCAAATATGCATGTCCCTTTAAAGTCTTTAATTCAAGCATGGGTAGTATGAATTATGATTTTAATTTTTGATTTTCTTATGATTTAATTATGAATCTATTTTATTATGATGATTTAAATGTTGATATCAATTACCCATGTTATTCATTGATCATTCATGCATTTGCATTCATGAGCATGGAGACTTGACTTGATGAAACTCTTGATATGGGCTTTGACCCACTTGACTTGACTTGATCTTGGTAAGACATGGGATATGACTAGAATGTGATCACATCTTGTCTTGACTTGGCTCTATGAGCATATTGGGTGTTTACACCATCTTGTACTTGTTAGAATGAGCTACTCCTATGCATTGATCTTGGATTTGGTACTTGGACTCTTGTTTGGCCTTTGAGCCTAATTATGGACAGACTTGAATAATGATTTGGCATTTTAGCCCAATTTCGCATTGACATTGATTCAAAGTATTGAACCTTAATTTGAAAGCTTGTATATGTATATGTATTCCTGTGGCATGAGACTTAGCACTGAGGTATTGGAGTCGGGGTGGACTATCGACAAGGGTCCATACTCTTTTCCGTCAAACTATGTGCCAACATAGGATTTCTCCCATGGTGGGATGACTTGTTTTGTTTCCCCTGTTTAGTGACTTAGGATCTACCTGGCAAATAGTCTAATTCCAAGTAGTAGCTCACTTGGTCTCTCTTGTTGTCAGTTGAGGTCACATTCCCGCTATGAATATGTAGGGTGCATTCATGCATCGTGGAATTCATGGCATATTGACACAATATTCTTCCTTGCTTATATACTCCTTCTATATATATACACGTGCCTTTGTCATCTAGTTTTTGTGATAGGTTCATGTTCATGTGCATGACATGCCCACATACTTAGTGCATTCTATGTGCTAACCCATACTCTTTGTCTACATGATCTAACCATGTAGGGACCGAAGATGATACTCATCCACCTTTGGACGCTTAGTAGAGATTTTTGATTTGTTGCTAGCGGTGAGCCCTATACTTCAAGGGAAAAACCTACCTTCCTCTACCTTATGTTTTATTATGTCTTACTTTATTTTATGATTTGAGGAGGAGCCCGAAATATGTTGTGGCCCCATCTTATTCTATGTAGAGGAATTGTTGGATATATCAGACTCTATTGTTCACTTTATTAAGTGCCTATATGAGGTGCTTTGACTATTTATGCTTTTTAATGATCACACTTATGCTATTATAGTTGGTTGGCTGAGAATGTGCCTATGTGAAAAGTCCCAATCCCCTCCTTGTCCCCATAGCTTGAGTCCTACTTACCCGCCCCTTAAAATTTAATTGTTATGTGCTATGCGATTCATGATAATCCCATTCCCGATGACATCCCCATAGCTTGAGTCCAAAGTCCTGGAATCCCTTAGAATTTTGTGCCATCGATATTGTTATGTGCTTCCGAACCAATGATGTGTGCGATGATGCTTGGATGGCTTGATTGAGGATTCTCAGATTCTCTTTCGTCATGTCACATCTAGGCTCTACCTTCGGGTCGTGACAAAGATAGTATCAAAGCCCTAGGTTTGTAAATGATCCTCGGAGTCCAACATGTCGCATCAAGTAGAGTCTTATTCATGGGTATGATGTGTTCCGTACCTATGAATTGGAGGCTATGGTGATATTTTAGGAATTGTCTCACTTCATTTTTTATTATGTCGTGCTATGAACTATTCATTAAGTTTCTTTGAATTATGGGTGTTCTTGTCACTCTTTTAGAAGATGCCTCCATGAAGAGCTCCCTTCCCTAGATAGGCCCCGGTCTATGAGGAATAGGCCCCTCGAGAGCCTGTGAAGGAATAAGTGACACATGCTGAATTTTGAAATATGGTTGCTATGTTGGCCCAAGTGGTGAAAAATCAAGCCCCGCCAACTGATCCCACAAATGGTAGCACTCTGGCCTCTAGGGTGAGAGACATCACCCGGATGAATCCTCTGGAGTTCTTTGGTTCGAAAGCTGATAAAGATACTTAGGAATTTACTGATTAACTCACTAAAGTATTGACTGTCATGGGTGTTAGTTCTGAAGAGAGGGATGCGTTGGCTGCTTATTAGTTGAAGGATGTGGTCAGTGGTTGGTTGAGAGAATCGCTGATGTTAAAGTTGATTGGAAAGAGTTCAAGTTTGCTTTCTTGGACCGTTTATTCCTTCTTGAACTTTGGGAGGCCAAGATGACCGAATTTATTAACCTTAGGCAAGGTAGCATGTATGTGAGGGGCTATTCTCTCAAGTTCACCAAGATCTCAAAGTATGCTCCCACTCTAATGGCGGATCCCCGTGCAAGGATGCACAAGTTTATTTCTGGGGTCTCTGATTTGGTGGTGAAGAAATGTCACACCGCTATGCTTATTCGGACATGGATATCACCAGGATTATGACTTATGCTGAATCGATTGAGGGAGAGAAACTCAAAGAGAAAAGGGTGAATGACTCCAAGAGGGCCCGATTTGATGGTGGGTTCTCCAATTCTAGGAGTGGTGGTGGATATGGCCGATTCCATCAAGGCCAAGGTTAAAACCTGGAGTTTGTTAATTCTAAGGTACCTCCTTCTAAGGCACAAGTTTGGGGTGGACCATGGCCTCCCTGTTGTGGCCAGTGTGGAGGGAATTATTTGGGCGAGTGTAGGAATATTTTAGGTACTTGCTTCGGGTGTGAAAGTATGAACCAAAAATTTGTTGATTGTCCAAAGAACTCGAAGAAAGATCAAGCGACTCCAATTAGTTAGGGGCAGCCGAAGGCTCAAGTTGGTGGTGCTTCTAGAAACAATAGGTTCTATACCCTTCATGCCCGACAGGAGTTGGATGAAGCTCCAGATGTCGTGACTAGTATGTTAAAAGTCTTTGATTTTGATGCTTATGCTTTGCTTGATCCAGGTGCAAATTTATCTTTTGTGACTCCTTTGTTGGCTGTTAAATTTTGTTTGAGTCCTGAAACTTTAAGGAAACCTTATTCGGTGTATACTCCCGTGGATGAGTCTATCATTACCCGAAAAGTGTATCGGGGTTGTCCCATTTCAGTCTTGCTTAAAACCTTTCCTGGTGATCTTCTAGAGCTTGAGATGTTTAATTTTTATGTTATTCTTGGTATGGATTGGTTGCATGTGTCATATGCCTCAGTTGATTGTAGGACTAGGCAAGTCAGATTCCATATTCGTTATAAACCTATTTTAGAATGGAAGGGTAGTGATTTCGTGGTTAGGGGTCGGTTTAATTCCCACCTCAAAGCCCGGAGAATGATTTATAAGGGGTGCATCTATCATATTTTGAGGGTCAGAGATGTAAAAACTGAGTCTCCTATTCTTGAGTAAATTCCGATGGTTAATGAGTTTTTCGATGTGTTCCCTGAGGATTTACCCAGTATTCCTCCTAAAATAAAGGTGGATTTCGGCTTAGATCTCCTTCCGGATACTCAACCTATTTCCATTCCTCATTACCGTATGGCTTCGACTTAACTAAAAAAGTTGAAGGACCAATTGAAGTACTTGTTGGAGAAAGGATTTATCAGGCCGAGTATTTCACCTTGGGGTGCTCCTATATTGTTTGTGAGAAAGAAGGATGGATCGATCCAAACGTGCACTGATTATCGACAGTTGAATAAGGTGACCATAAAAAATAAGTACCCATTGCCCAGGATTGATGAATTGTTTGATCAAATTCAAGATGCCACTCACTTCTCTAAGATAGAACTTCGTTCGGGTTACCACCAGTTGAAGGTAAAGGAGTGTGATATTTTGAAGATAGCTTTCCGAACTTGGTATAGGTATTTCATATTTGTGGTAATGTCATTTGGTTTAACCAACGCCCCAACAGTGTTTATGGATCTTATGAATTGGGTATTCAAGCCATTCCTCAATAGTTTTGTGGTTGTCTCATTGTTGATATCCTGATTTACTCCCGAAATGAGCAGGAACACTTGGATTATTTGAGGTTAGTGCTTTAGACCTTGAGAGAGAAGAAATTGTTTGCCAAGTTTAGTAAATGTGAGTTTTGGTTAGGGGAAGTTGCTTTTCTTGGCCATGTGGTGTCTGGTGATGGTATTAAAGTTGATCCTAAGAAGACCAAAGCCATAAAGAATTGGCCTAGACCGTTGATCCCTTTTGACATCTGAAGTTTCCTTGGGTTGGCCCGATATTATCACAGATTTGTTGGGGGATTCTTTTCCATCGCGTCCTCATTGACTAAGTTTACTCAGAAGAAGGCTAAGTTTGTGTGGTCAAATGAGTGTGAGAAGAGTTTTCAAACTTTGAAGGACCAGCTTATATCGGCTCCTGTCTTGACTTTGCCAAATGGGTTATAGGGGATTTTGGTGTATTATGATGCTTCACGGATTGGGTTGGGATGTGTCCTCATGCAACATGGCAAGGTGATAGGTTATGTGTCTCGACAATTGAAGGTTCATGAACAAAACTATTCAACCCATGATCTTGAATTGGCAGCAGTGGTATTTGCTTTAAAGATTTGAAGACATTACTTGTATGGGGTTCACGTTGATGTTTTCACCGATCATAAGAGTTTGCAATACGTGTTCACTTAAAGGGACCTTAACTTGAGGCAACGAAGATGTTAGAACTACTCGAGGATTATGACATGAGTGTTCTATATATCACCCAAGTAAGGTGATCGTTGTAGTGGATGCCCTTTGTAGGCTATCCATGGGTAGTGTGTCGCATGTTGATGAAGGGAAGAAGGAATTGGTAAGAGATATAAATTTTTTGGCTAGGTTGGGTGTTAGATCGACCGACTCAAATAATGGTGGCCTTCTTGTTCAAAGCGAGTCTGCGTCCTCTGTGATTATTGATGTAAAAGCAAAACAGGACTTAGATCCTTCCTTAGTTGAGTTGAAGAAGTTGGTTTCCCAAGGGGGAGATGGTGTGCTACAGTACCAAGATCGGCTATGTGTCCCAAATGTAGACGGCCTTAGAGAGGTTATCATGAGTGAAGCACATAATTTCCAATATTCTATTCATCTGGGATCCACTAAGATGCATCGAGACTTGAGAGAGGTGTATTGTTGGCATGGAATAAAGAGGGACATATCCAAGTTTGTGTCGAAATATTTGAATTACCAACAAGTGAAGGTGGAACACCAAAGGCCCGGTGGTTTGACCCAAGATATTGAGATTCCTACTTGGAAGTAGGAAGATGTGAATATGGACTTCGTAGCTGGGCTACCCTATACTCGTAGACAATTTGACTCTATATGGGTTGTTGTTGATCAAATGACCAAGTCGGCTCACTTCTTACTAGTCAAAACTACTTATAACGCCGAAGATTATGCTAAATTGTATATCTGGGAATTGGTGAGATTGATGGTATACCGAGGTCTATCATATTGGATCGTGGTACCCAATTTACTTCTCACTTTGGGAGATCATTTCAAAAAGGGCTGGGCACTAACATTAAATTGAGCACCGCTTTCCATCCCCAAACCGATGGGCAAGCCTAGAGGACGCTTTAAACTTTACAGGATATTTTAAGGGCTTGTGTGTTGGAGTTCAAGGGAAATTGGGATGATCATCTACCGCTTATCGAGTTTGCCTACAAAAATAGTTACCACGCTAGTGTAACGATCTGAAAATTATTGAACTTCATACTAGGGGATCAAGGTCCGTTTTGAACTTGTTATGGTTCTGGGCTGATGATCATGGATTCTATTTGAGTGGACTTATTCAAAGGAATCGGGTTAGTGGAGTTAGTATGGAACCGTGTGGGAGGACTAACTTTGAATGGCGATATCTCTTGGGACAAGATGCACCGTGTAGACTATGACCTATCAAAATGAAGCTCGTCGAGTTATCTTCGCAACACAACTAGTTTCGCACAATTCGGAGTTCAGATGTGGAAGTTATGGCCATTACAGTAAGACTTCCTGTGTATGGAGGTGTTCTGGAGAAGGGAAGCCATTTGAGGCAAAGGGAGTGCCTTACGGGAGGGACCACGGGCCGTGTGGAGGCTCACGACCCGTGAGACCCCTCTGTAAAGTGATCCAGTAAGTCCCAGGGATGGTGGACCAAGGTATTGGACCAAGTGAAGCTCCACGGGCCACTTCACGGTCAGTGTGATACTTCACGGTCCGTGAGGGCTTCCGTAGGTTGTTCCAGAGAGTGGTTAGACCCCAAGGCTAGGACCCCAGACTAAGTGAGGCTCCAGGACCAGTGTACAGTCTGTGTTCAGCTTCACAAACTGTGTGTCTTGTTGTGAAGTGATCCAGAGAGTCCTCCGAGATTTCAAGCCAAGAAACGAACCAAGTGAAGTCACACGATAGGTTTCACGATTCGTAAATCGTTACACGGACCATGTGGATGCTTCTATCAGTGATTGTTTCAGTTATCTTCTCCATTTCATTAATAGTTAAATTGTAAATTTAATTATTCTTAGGGTCATTTTAGCCTTTCCAAAGTCTCCTAAAACCCCTAAATTGAACCCTAATTCATTTTAATTCATTCAAGCTCTCAATTCCTCTCCAAAAATTCCCTCAAATTTCTCTCATCCACCATTGAAGACCAAGCTTGAAATTGGGGGAAATTCAAGTCTTCATCAGAATCTTCTCAATCTTCTTGTTAAATTCAAGGTATGCGGGTTTGATTCATGGTTTCTCTTTCAACCATGAAGACCCATAATCCTTTTCTCAATTTTTGATAAACTATGGTTTTTCTTGAAATGGGTCTTTTGAATTAAGAATGTTTTAGAGCAATTGAAGTGTGGATTGTTATTATTTAATAATTTTAAGATGAATTAAGCCCTTAATTGATGAATTACTTTGATTCAAGATGGTACAAGTATGCATGTCCCCTTACTATTTAATTTAAGCATGGGTAATGTTAAATTGAGGTTTAATTGTTGATTGAACTATGAATTTCTTATGGGTTCTTCTTGATTTGGATTTAAATTATGAATTCTAGTACCCATGCTATTCTTATTATCAATCATGGCATTTTCATGCATGAACATGAATTTCAAGAAAGTTATGATGTGGGCTGAGTCTCAAATGTGTTTATGACTATGATTTTGAACAAGTATGGGTTATGACAACAATGTGATCACATAATGTCTAAGATATTTCTCTTTGAGAAACCATGGGTGTTTACACCAATATGATGTGATATTACAAGTATGGAGCTACTCTTATGCATGAAGTTTTACATGAAAGTGTATTTGGCTTTTTAGCCCAATGAAGCATGATTATGAAATATGTTTGGCCTTTGATCAAGTATGCATGAAAGTAAAGCAAGTGATTTGGCCTTTAAGCCTAATTATTCATGGTTATGATGTCAACTATTTCTGTTCCATTTTAAAGACATGTATATGTATACATATTATTGTGGGATGGTGACTTAGCACAGAGTTGGATTGGAGTAGTAAGTGGGCTATACCCAAGAGTCCCTCTCCTTTCCCTCAACTAGGTGCCAACATCTGTTATGCTACCAAAATGGGAGGCCCGTAAGGTTTACTATGATATGATATGATATGTTATGTAAATCCTTCCAAAATGACCAGGGCATAAGGAAGGTGGCCACCACACCACAATGATCGGGTCGTAAGGTGTAGTGTAGATTATCTTTGGCAAGTAATCTTCTCTCATCCGATGACACCAACCTTAGCAATTTGGAACCCACCATCAAATCGGGCCCTCTTGGCTTCATGCACCTTTTTGTCTTTCATTTTCTCACCCTCAATTTGTTCGGCATATGTCATAAGCC
>JBCEWC010009609.1:0-18549 GCA_038996855.1 Solanum aculeatissimum
CTACATGCTTTAGCTTTCGCGTTTTCGAACCGATGATGAGTGTAATGATGCTATGATGGCTTGATAGAGGGTCTTCGAGTCCTCGTTCGCCATGTCACATCTAGGCCCCCTATCCGGGTTGTGACACTAACTATCTATATGATTGGCTAGCTATCTCTGAGTATTTGAACAATATGTCAAATTTTTCTTGGAGATAAAAGATCGATGATGTAATATTGGAACTCAGAGTATGGTATCATACTGTTAAAGGCTTAAGTAATTTCCCCGTAATTTGGCACAAATCCTCCCATTAGAAAGTGTATAAATGAGGATCAACTATATTTTATATACTCCCAATTAGAGGTTGTATCCCATTAGAGATGCTATCGATTGAGGGTATTTTTGGACTAGTTTGAGGCGTAAGGGAAAAGATAAACAACTGGCCACATCTGACCTTGTCTTGGTAGAGTCTAGGTAATAGCTTAGGTTGGAGGCTAGGTACTATCCTAGATTGGAGGCTAGGTGCTAGCCTAGAATGGAGGCAAAGTCGGGTTATACAGTTCGATTGGAGGCCAGGATTAATTTTGTTAGAGAGATGGTAGTTCGTGCGCACCATTAGAGTATAAGAGTGTTCAGGATTTGACATTGTTACATCTTACTCCGGTATACACCTCTTCACTCATTTATTGTGTGTGGGTGTACGTTCGGGGCTTATGGGGGTCACATATAGACATAGACAATAGGACCTTACACCTAGTTGCATCACTATACCCTTGCCTAGTTCTAGTTGCTTCTATATTCATTGGCTTGCTTAATTTGGTTCTAGTGACTCTGCTTTATTTTCTGTTCTAACTCAGTCGACCTATGATGCCTATTGGGTAAAATATTTCTGATACTTACCCCTACTTTCTATGTATGTTTCGTGATGTAGGGCCTAGCACAAGCTAGCAATGTTGATTCCTTCGATGGTAGTTGTCATATTTGGAGGTTAGTGGTAAGAATTAGACATTCTTGGATCCTTCCAATCTCCATCTATCTCAATGGCTATACTTTTTTATCCAACACTTGCCTTATATATTATTTTTGTTGTGTATATGTATATAGCTTGTGCCTTAGTTATGTTGTATCCTGTCTATATGTAACACCTCTCATGCGACTCAGAAAATACCCTATAGTGTATTTCTTAAATATCTTAAAATTCATATGTTATTTCGTTAATTCGACTTTATATTCTTGTTTAGGAGGCAAAATTGAGTAGGAAAAATATTACCTACAACGTATAGGTTGTCCATGTCAAAAAATAATTTAATTGATAAAATTGCACAAACTAATAATGATCTATGACATGTCCGCATTTCGGACTTGCTGCACCGTAAGAATTGTTTTTAGATTTTTTGTGTGTCACCTGAGGGCATTTGGGTAATAACCCAATGTCTATATAGACAGAAATTTCTTATTTCCAGTAATTTCTAGCACTAGAACTCACAAAAGCCATCATAGAAGCCTATCTAATCTTCATCAAACCCTCCATTTAATTTCAAGAATCTAAAGAAGTTACTTTGGATTTCAAGCATACATGTGAATCCCCAAGTCTTCCTCAAGTTTTCCTTAAAGAAATTCCAAGTTTAAGGTATGTGGGTTTCATTCATGGGGATTCTTCCACCCATGAAGTTCAACCCTTTTTCTTAATGAAATTTTTTGGTTTTAAGATTGAATACTTTATGAGTAATCTCTATTATGCATTGTAAACATGATTTGACTTTTGATTCTTCAAGTATTGATTGATTAAACATGAATATCTATTGAAGGCTTATTCCATGAGTTGATTTGTATCTATTGAAGATATGCATGAAGTGAACTATGGAAACTATGAAAGATTGTGAACTTTTAAGAAGGATTTCATGAAACCCAATTAAGGGTTTTACTATTATGTTGGTGGGTGGTTTAGGAAACTTTTCTAGTGATCATATTTACCTTATCCATGACTAATATTCATGTATTCCATGATTTTATGTTTAATTGCATATACCCACCATGTTTGACTATATTTACATGAATAGAATTCCTATGCTGATGAGACATTTTTGCATGAATTGCAAGACAAGCATGATATGATAAATTATTGGCTCCTTAGCATGTATTGAACTCATGAAAAATTTCTATGATTTGTAAGTAAGATGTTAAGCCATTGTTCTATATTCTATCTTTTTGTGAATGGATAATGTCTATATGAAGGGGTAAAGTATTATAAGTGTTTTACCCTTAAGTACACACTAATGCTCACTAGAAGGGGTCAAGTATATTACATGTTCTACCCTTATGTGTAAAGTAATGCGCACTAGAAAGGGTAAAGTTTATGAAATGTTTTACCCTCTAGTGTAAGGTAAATGCTCACTTGTAGGGGTCAAGTGTATGAATGAGCTACTCTTACCATGTTAAGAAGTTTTTACAAGTTATTCAAGTTATGATTATGGTTATGATTATGTTAAGTATTCTGTCAGACTAGACTTAGCACCAAAAGAGGCTTAAGGTAGGGCTCGACCCAATCGGTCCTTATATAAAGTCTTAGTCTCTTAACTATGTGCCATCATAGGTTCATTTCTATTTTCCCTTAATGGGCTTTTACTAGTGGATTCAACCAGGAAAGGTTACCCACCACGGTGGAATATGGTTTGCCCTTGCAAGTAAACCTCTCCTTTTATGGTGTGGAGGAAACATAGGGACTCCATTAGTAGCTTGTATGGTTTTATATGTTTGTTAAGGTCTCCTCAAACATATGTATGCCATATTATACAAGTTTCATTATCTTCATGAATGTTTTGACTAAGGCATTGATCATTTATATCATATTGAGCTTATATTCATTCACTATGATCATGTATGTTGTTTAATTGTGGATTATGTTTCCTTGTTTCATTGAAACCCGCATACTTAGTACATTGCAAGTACCAACGCATACTTTTTGCCTATATGATCTAAACCTGTAGGGACCAAAGCTCCTATTCATCCTTCTCTTCCACATGGCTAACCGGTTTATTTGAAGATTGCTATTGGAGAGTCTTCACTCCGGGGATAATTTCCACTTTACTTTCATGCTCTTGCTAAACCTTATGTATTTGTTTTGGGTATTTATCTTTTGAGGGTGAGCCTAGGAGATATTTTGGCCCCTGCTCCTTTGGTATTAGAGGTGCTATTTGATATGGATATGAATGTTATGAGCTTGATTTCCATTATGATTATGTAATTATAGAAGACATCCCTTAGTCCTTTTTCCTCTTCTATGCTTGTTGTCTGTTGATGATTAGATGGAAGTCTCAAGTCCCTATTGTCTCTATAGTGTGATTCATACTTACCCGCCTCTTAGACTTTAGTTGTTACGTGATTCATGCAAATCCCTTTCCCTTATCAATCCCTATAGCGTGAGTCATGCTTACCTGCTCCTTAGACTTTATTTGTTTTGTGATTCAGACAAATCCCTTTCCCCTATCTATCCCTGTAGAGTGAGTCATAAACCTTTATTTTCCTTAGAATTATTTGTTGAATGTTTGTTTTATATTTTGCAACCAAGGATATGCAAATGATATTTTCTAAGTGGATCATTCAGGTTGCCTTCAGGTTTTCCATTCACCGTGTTACGCCTAGGACCTATGCTTGGGTTGTGACAAGCTTGGTATCAGAGCACTAGGTTTGTAAATGGTCCTCAGAAATCTAACACATCGCGTCAAGTAGAGTCTTATTCATGGTTATGAAGAATGCCACAACTATGAATAGAAGGCTATAAGACATTTATGAAATCATTCACTTCTTCATGATCAATGTGGTGTGATAGAGCTAAATCCTCTAAGGTTAATTCTGATTCCTTTTTGTTACATTTTAGAATATGTCTTGAACCCTTCAGAATGGTTGATAAGATGGTAACCATCTCTCACTTGATGATCAACTTCTCATTAATGACATATCTAATGCGGAGATTCCTACTTGGAAGTGGGAAGATATCAACATGGATTTTGTAATTGGTTTTCCATTGACTAGATAGAATTTTGATTCTATTTGGGCTATTATTGATAGAATGACAAAATCAGCTCACTTCTTACCAGTTAGAGCAACTTATGGTGCCAAAGTTTATGCCAATCTATATATTCATGAGTTGGTTAGATTTCATGGGATACGATTATCTATTATTTCAGGTCATTGTGCTCAATTCACTTTGAATTTTTAGAGATCCTTCCAAAAGGATCTTGGAACCAAAGTCAAGTTTAGCACGGTGTTTCATCCTCAAACGGATGGTCAAGCCGAAAGAACCATTCAAACTCTTGAGGATATGCTTAGGGCTTGTGTTTTGGAGTTTAAGGGTAGTTGAAATGAGCATCTTCCACTTATTGAGTCTGCTTACAACAATAGCTATCACTCTAGCATTAAAATGGATCGCTTTGAAGCTTTATATGGTAGACGTTGTAGATCCCCGGTAGGGTGGTTTGATATAAGGGAAATTGCTTTATTAGGCCCGTACTTGGTTTTGGATGCTATGGAGAAAGTGAGGATTATAAGGGAAAGGTTGAGAATGGATCAAAGTAGGAAAAAGTCCTACTTCGATGTGAGGAGTAAGGACCTTGACATAAAAGTCGATTATTAGGTGTTCTTGAAAGTATCACCCACGAAGGGTGTAGTTTTGTTTGGCAAGAAGAAGTTGTCCCCAAGATTTGTAAGGCCTTATAGAATTATGAGAAGAATTGGCAAGGTAGCCTATGAATTGGAGTTGCCTATGGATATGAGCATGGTTCATCCTATTTTCTATGTATTTATGTTGAGAAAGTATGTAGGTGACCCAAGGTCTATAGTACCTTTGGAGGTTGTGGGTGTGGTAGAAGATAACTTGACTTATGCGGAAGGTCCGGTGGAAATATTATATAGGTAAGTGAAGAGGTTCAGAAACAAAGATGTGGCATCCGTCAAAGTCCTTTGGAAGAATTAACAAGTTGAAAATGCTACTTGGGAAGCCAAAGCGGACATGAAGAAGCGATATATGTACCTCTTCCACTCTACTCAAGCCTAACATAATAAGTTAACTTCTATGTAAGATGTCAAGTCTTGTACTTCAGCCTCGTTACATCATGTTGCATACTTACATATCATAAGTGGCATATTTTGATGCATAACTTCGAAAATTTCATGAAAATAATGTTTGGTTGCATTGGTGCATTTATGTGGGTTGAAAGTTTTCTAGTCACTCTTTAGAGTACGTCTCCATTATGTTCGGGGACACATTTTGCCAAGGGGGAGATACTGTAACACCTCTCACACAACTCAAAAAATGCCCTATAGTGTATTTCTTGAATATCTTAAAATTCATGTGTTATTTTGCAAATTCGACTTCATATACTAGTTGAAGCAGAAACATTGTGTAGGAAAATGAATACCTATAATATATAGGTTGCCCGCGTTAAAAATAATTTTTTCTGTGACAAGTCCGTATCGCGAACTTGTTGTTCCATAGGTAAATTTTTTTTGGATTTCTCTGTGTTAGCCGAGAGCATTTGGGTAATAACCCAATGACTATATAGACCATAATTTCTCATTTTCAGCCATTTCTAGCACTAGAACTCACAAAAACGCCTCTCAAAATCCTCTTTAATCTTCATCAAACCCTCCATTCAATTTCACGAATCTCAAGAACTTACTTTGGATTTCAAGAATACAAGTGAAGCCCCAAGTCTTCCTCAAGTTTTACTTCAAGAAATTCCAAGTTCAAGGTATGTAGGTTTCATTCATGGGGATTCTTCCACCTATGAAGCCCAATCCTTCTTTATAATAAAATTTTATGATTTTAAGATTGAATACTTTATGGCTAATCTCTATTATGCATTATAAAAATGATTTGAGTTTAGATTCTTCAAGTATTGATTGATTAAACATGAATATCTATTGGAGGCTTATTCCATGAGTTGATTTGTATCTATTGAAGCTATGCATGAAGAGAACTATGGAAACTATGAAAGATTGTGAATTTTTAAGAAGGATTTCACGACACCCTATTAAGGGTTTTACTATTATATTGGTGGGTGGTTTTGGAAACTTTTCTAGTGATCATGTTTACCTTATCCATGTCTAATATTCATGTATTCCATGATTTTATGTTTAATTGCATACACCCACCATGTTTGACTATATTTACATGACTAGAATTCCTATGCTGATGAGGCGTTATTGCATGAATTGCAAGACAAGCAGGATATGATAGGTTATAGGTTCCTAAGCATGTATTAAACTCATGAAAAGTTCCTGTGATTTGTAAGTAAGATGTTGAGCCCTTATACTCTATTCTACCCTCTAGTGAATGAATAATATCTACATGAAGGGGTGTAGTATAATCATTTAACCCTCATGTACAAACTAATGCTCACTAGAAGGGGTCAAGGATATTACATGTTCTACCCTCATGTGTAAAGAAATGCACACTAGAAGGGGTCAATTTTATGAAATGTGTTTACCCTCTAGTGCAAGGTAAATGCTCACTTGTAGGGGTCAAGTGTATGAATGAGCTACTCTTACCATGTTAAGAAGTTTTTACAAGTTATTCAAGTTATGATTATGTTAAGTATTTCGCAGGACTAGACTTAGCACCAAAAATTATGTTAAGGTGTGGGATTGACCTAAAGGGTTCTAATATAAAGCCTTGGTCTCTTTACTATGTGCCACCATAGGTTCATTCTATTTTCCCTAAATGAGCATTTACTAGTGGATCCAACTAGGACAAGTTACCCATCACGATGGGATATGGTTTTCCTTGGCAAGTAAACCTCTCCTTTTTTCATGTGTGTAGGCAACATCAGGACTCTATGTAGTAGCTCACATGATTTTATATGTTGGTTAAGGTTTACTTTAACATATGTATGACATATTATGCAAGTTTGATTATCTCTATGCATGATTTTACTAAGGCATTGATCATTTATATCATATTGAGCTTATATTCATTCACTATGATTATGCATATTGTTTAATTGTTGATTATATTTCATTGTTGCATTGCACCTCGTATACTTAGTACATTCCAAGTACTAACACATAATTTTTGCCTACATGTTCTTTCGAGGGGAACCCCTGGAAACTTATCAGGGAATACCATTAGGAATTTATTCATAATAGGCACTGAATTAAGGGTCATTTGCTAATAAAATGCCCCATATGCCCACAATGATAACATGCATTTGAACCATCCCTACACCGCTAGTGTGAAGCTGACCATATTGTGAATATGGAAGAGTGGGCTATCTCATATATGTAGAATGCTCATGTTAACGACCCTTAGGATGGCCTAAAATCTGCCCTGGTCTGGACTGAATTTAATGATCAAATCACTGGCCTTGTGTTTAATGTGGAAACTTACCTACTGATCGAGGTAGACATCGATGAAATAGGGGCCTAAAATCACCCCGAGACTCCATATAAAACCCCATAGTATGAACTCTCTTATTCTGCTCCCTATTTTTGTGGGTATACCGAATCCGACGAGAAAGGTCCTCTGTAGTCTAAACAAATGCTTGTATCAGGGAAATATCTACACTACCCTATAAAGATGTTATCTTTCAATCTCTGATCAAATGCTCCCCCCAAACTATTCACATAAGGATGAACTCTAGCGCTCATAATATATACAATATCTAGAGCATATCTAGCAAAAGAATTAAACCTAAGGATATAATCCCTTACATTCATATTCCCTTGCCTAAGATTGATAAACTGGTTAAGATAGGTCTCCTGAACCTCCTATGGCAAGTAATGGGAAAGAAATGTCTTAGAGAAGTCTTCCCACTCTACTAGAAGAGGGCATCAGGCCCTCTAGATCTCTCCTATGACTTATACCACAAGATGGCGACATCCCGTAGTCCAAAGGAAGCCAGCTCCATAGCCTTAGTGATGGAGGCATGCATCACCTTCACTACCCTATACATATGGTCTATAAAGTCTCATAGATCCCTAGTGGGACGGGTTTATGTTAAATCTTGGAGGGGCAAGTGAAGAAACTCTCGTACCTTTGATCTTTTTATTTGATCCCTAATGACATCTGTTCTCACCTCTAGTTGTCTAACATAAATAGAAACCATCCTAATCAATAGTTGAATAGCATCCCTCATCCCTTGCCCAACAGTCTTAGGTGAGATACGGGGTACTGCACCCTTTTGGGCCTCAATAGGTGTTGGTAAATCTGATACTATTGATATTGGACACTTCCTGTATACCTCAATGGGGAATATATCCCCTAAACTAGTGATGAATGACTAATACCTTCTCTCTGATTCATATCTGTTGCATGTCATATCATCTCAAGAGTATAGGTAGTCCATTAAATAAAAACCACAAAGCACGATTTAGATTTCACATGTTCCTATAGCTTTGCACTATAGCACGATCTATTTAGAGAAAGAATTATAACCATCCCTAAATGCCTCGTAGCCTCCTGATTATAAGTGTGGTGCACAAGACACCCATAAGCAAGACTCTACTAGACACGACATTGTGGACTCCCTGGGATACGACCTGCTCGGATATCATGTTTGTCACGCCCCAAAAAAAGGAGAGGTGCGACTGGCACTCGATACCGTCATTGGCCGAGTAAGCCACTGAACATACTAGCTGACTAGCCTAGGGGACAAAAGATCAGACAGCATAACATCTGAAAAACTAAGCTAGACCATTTAGGTCAAGACCTAGACAATAATATGTCATGTCCATCAAGATAGGTAAACTAAAATGATAAAGTGCTAGCTAGCCGACAAGGCTGTAACAACAGAGGTACAGCCACATACTATATGTATATATTTCAATCCTATGAATCGAGAATGGAAGGCACCAAAGAACCAACCCAAAATAACATGTCCACAATAGCCTCTAAGAGAGTCACTAACACTATCAGGATAGGGCCACGACTATACCCAACTGTACAACAAAAAGTAAGCATCTTATGGAAGCTACAAGAAGAGGTGGAGCTTACCAACTCACAACTTACTGGGCTCCTAGTGGAGGGGTCAATAAGAATCACAACCTGAACCTACACGCACGAAATAAAATGCAGCGTCGCCAGGAAACTGGACGTCAGTACGAACAAACATGTACGGGTATGTAAGGCAGAAAGTGAAACCAGATAAAACTGTAGTAAAAAGGATAATAGAAATACCAGTTGTAACCAAGACTCAGGTAACCTTCCTGGCTAACACTCAGACTCCTAGTGATCAAATATGCATGGTATGCTCGAGTAAATGCATGTCGTGAATACATATATATAGGTTCAAATGCATGACATACCTAACCAAATTTTAGCAATGGTGGTCCTTTCCGGGAGCTACCCGGCATCATATCTGCTAACCTGTGGCTATCTGTATCATATACATATATAGTTAGTTGGGAAAATAGGCCCCATACTGTCGATTCATGCATAACGTGCCATGTATGATATGAATGCACATCGTAGGCCATAACATAACTTCAGCCTATCTTGGCTCATTAGTACACTTATCCTCGTAACATCATAATCATTATCGTAACATATACATATGGCCCGTGGGATCTTACATGTCGTTCAAATAAGTTTGACAACTTAAATCAATATTTAGAATGAGGCCTTACTTATTAATATGTTTATAAAGATGCTTCACATAATGCTTACACTTGGTTCTATGTCAATTATAAAAAAAGTACTTAAAAAAATCAAATGCTTTAGTAGTTTAAATAGGAGCATTATACTGTAGATTATTGGAAGTCAACGTGTTACTTTATGGGTGCTTCAATTATGGTTTTAGTATGAAAGAAGCAATTATCATGCATACTAAATTTCCCTCGTAACTTATCTTTATTTTTAGTGACACCACACCAAAAAGTACAACACCTCAACGTAAGAACAGGTAGTCAAGAAAAATCGATAAATTGATATATAAATATTGAATGTCCAGTTTGAGCGATTGAATGGAACTCCACCCTAATATAGTAATGAAGATAATTCATCTACGATCCCATTGCCTTTTACAGAAGGTCTTTCTAGCAGCTGAATAACAAAATATCGTATTTGACGTTTTAGGAATTTCTCGGATTTCGTGCTAAAAGAAGGGACGAGACTTAGCCTTAACATACCTTTCCAACGGACATCCGAATGCCCAAAGTTCCTTCACAGAAGTTGTTCCCGATGTCTTAAGCTTCGCAGCAACTATATATAAGCAGCATAAAAATGCCTACAAACAGTCCATCAATTGGTATTAATGGCCAGATTTGCCACACAATATTTATACGATGAAACGTCCGTAGAACTTCGTCAAAATGGTTGTAAAAATACCCCAAAACAATTATCTGAACAAACCAGCTGCAAACATATAATAACCAGAAAGAATGCCACTTTTTAAAATTCCAAAAACAGCCCCAAACATAGCTAATAGGAGGAGAAAACAATCACAAGGCGTATGGCATGAATTTCTAGGCACACAGATGAATTTTAATGGTAAACATGCGAAGAACATACCTAAATTTCATAGGGACTTGGTGGGAGCTTTCTCTTCAACTTCTATACTATTTTGGGACGAACATTCTCCATTTTGAGCTTTAAAAAGCGAAATTAGCCGACATTTAAGTGGGCTTGACCCGACCCGATCCATGACCATGTTTGTTGCTCGGGCAGCCGCAGTAAAACTCTCATAACATTTTATTCTGAAGTCGGATTGATACGCGGTTCTGTACATTGCAAACTAGACTCGTAGATCTTCAATTTAATAGTTCATGGACCTTCTAAATCCTTATATTTTTGTAGGCATGGTTTGATACATTTGACCCAAATTTTAGAAGGATTTCTTAAAGAAGCTTACGATAACTTTGGCCAAACTTTATCTAGCAACTTCCTTGACTCCGAAACTTAACATATGAACTTTGGGCTATTAAAATAATCCCTAAAAATATATTATTATAAAATTATGCACTCTTATTCCCATCTTAGAAGTGAAACTCAATTTACATCTTTCAAAAAGGGCGAGGTGCCACTAGGGTCATCTCTCTAATCCCGAATATGCATTTAGGGGATTTCTTTGATTTAAAACTTTAATCCCTTGATACTACCACCTATTTTCACCCTTATTACCCTTAGGGTCGATCGAGAGTCATATATTCCTTATACAACACGCCACAATGCTCACGGGTCCATGGCGTAGATCTGCCAGTGTATGCTTTCCGAAGACCATCCGGGTTCCTTGTTGTTTCTTTTGCTGGGTTTGATCTTTTTGAGGGCTGAAGTTAATAGGCTAGTTTGTCTTCTACATAGGTTCATCCTTCTGTTAATATTTGTAATTATGTGTGCCTGTGTTGCAATTATCCCTCTATCTGCTAGCTTAGCCCTGTTGTTTTTTACTGTTGCTGTCTATTACTATTCGAAGAGATGGCAGTTGGTGCTTGTCTGTATTTAGTATCTTTTTGGCCAAGCTAGGTAGTTCTGCAAATGACCAAAATTGTTGTTTTTCTTCTATCTGGAATCCCATATTCGCAATGAAATCTGCCAGTTGAATTACCTCCCTGTATGTGTGTTGGATTTGAATTGTGATGTTGTTCATTATAGCCCAAATATCCTCTATCATTTGTATGATTTCCCATGGTACCTTCCATTTCTTTTGCGTAATTATACATAGACTAAGAGAGTCAGTCTCTAGGTTCACCCTTTGATAACCTTGTGATCTACAAACGTTCAGAGCTTTCCTGATGGTAGTTGCTTCTGCAATTATATTGTTAGTTTCTCCTAGGTTGCCAGTTTCTGCATAGAGTAGATCCCCAAGACTGTTTCTGAGACAGAATCCATAGGCTTCAGGGCCAGGGTTCCCTTTACATGCTCCATCAGTGTTACATTTGACCCATCCCTCTTCTGGTGCTATCCATTTGACTAACTTGTCTGCCAGTCATGGCCTGTATCCTTGCAGCTTTTCTAGGCATCCAAACCTATCTTCCGGCAGTCTCCATCTTGGTAAGGTTGTGATGATTAGTTGTTTTATAGTTTTCATGCATTTGTGGACCAAACATTCATATGTGACCTCTTTCCCATGTCTAATAGCATTTCATGTTTTCCATAGTTCCCATATAATCACTGCAGGAATAGCCCTCAGGATACCTCTGCCTTTTTGTGTGTTTACATATGCCCACCAGTTGTATATGGTCCTCCTTAGAGAATATTCATTCGTGCTATACCCTGCAGAAACAACAAAATGCCTCCATAGCTTTTCAGCTATGGGTGCTATTAGAAAAAATGTGGTTTACTGTTTCCTCCACTCCCTGATCACAACACCCACATTTAGATGCCATTGGAATCCCCATAGATTTTAATATATCATCTGTTGGGATTCATTTGAATATCACTCTCCATAAGAAAAAAGCTATTTTATGTGGCAGATTCTTGGGCCAGAGATTTCTACACCACTCCACCTTATTTCTCTTGTTTCTTACAATATGGTATGCTGACTTGACCAAGAAATTACCATCTGAGCTACCTATCCACCAAGCCTTATCATTTATGCCATCTATTTCTAGTGGGATATCTGTGATAATATATTCAGCCATTTCTGTCGATAGCAAGGTATTCAACATAGAGACATTCCATCTATTTTCCTCAATCACATTTTTAACTTCTAATTCTTCCTCCCTTTCTCCTTCCCCTTCTGTAAAATACAGAGCCCCCAGTTTGGTCCAATTATTGAACCAAAAACTAGATGTGCCTGCATTTAGTTGCCACTATATGTATGGTTCCACCTCCTCCCTTACCTTGAGCATGCTTCTCCAAACATAAGAGGCCCCTATACTAGAGGTAAGTAATGGGTGAAATTTTTTACAATACTTGTTGCCCATGTAGGTGCCCCACAGGATACCAAGGGTTGTTCTAAAATTCCACCACAGCTTTGCCATCAAAGCTTTATTCAAGTCAAATAGGGATCTGAGACCTAATCCTCCTTCCTCCATAGGATAACATAGGTTGTCCCATGCGGTCCAGTGCTTTCTCCTTTCATTTGCCCTGTTTCCCCAAAAACAATTTTCAAACACAGTGTGCAGGTTCTTTATAACAGCTTTAAGGGGGCTTATTGCAGATAACAGAAATATTGACATAGATTGCAAGACATGCCGAACCAGAATGAGTTTGCCTCAAAAGTTAAGAACCTATTCTGCCAAGACAATACTTTTCTGGAAATATTTCTGAATATATCTTCAAAATACACCTTTCTCTTTCTTCCATAAAACACAGGGCAGCCAAGATAGGTTATAGGAAAATCCCCTTGTATTACTCCCGTCAGCTTCCTGATTTTTATTGAGTAAATCAAAGGAGTGTTTTCATAAAGGTAGAAACAACTCTTGGTTTTATTAATAAGTTTCCCTGATGTTTCTTCATATTTCTTCAGGATCTTCATCATCTTGATCACCGACCTTCTTTCCCCAGAAAAAAATAGAATTGTGTCATCCGCGTAGGATAGATGATTTATTTTTGGACTCCACTTGGGGAGGCCATACCCAATAAAACTCTCATCCTCATATTGGTTGTTTAATTCTCTAGATAACACTTCCGATGCAATTATAAATAGGGTTGGAGATAAAGGATCTCCTTGCTTTAATCCTCTGGTAGATTTGAAAAAACCATAGGATTTTCCATTAACTAGAATAGAGTACCAGTTATTGGAGATCAACCTCCAAACCATATCAATAACTCTCTCTGAAAATCAAAACTGCCTTAGGATCTTTGGCAGATACACCCATGAAACCCTGCCGTAATTTTTTGCCATATCTAGCTTAACCACCATATTGATGTGGGAATTTCTTTTATTTATATCCTTAAATATATCCTGCGCCAGAAGTATATTTTCAATGATACTTCTCCCCTTGACAAAGCCTGATTGATTCAGGGATATATGTTTAGGCAAATATTCCACCAATCTCCCATGTAGAACCCTAGATATGGTCTTGTTTATAAAAGTACTTAGACTTATTGGCCGGAACTCTGAAAATGATTTAGGTTTTTCCTTCTTAGGAATAAGAACTAAGCTAGTATGCGTGACATACCTTGGTAACTCATATCCACAGAAGAAAGCTTTGTCTACATTACACAGGTCCTGACCCACTATGGGCCAGCACTGCTGAAAAAAAGACCTGCGAAACCATCTGGCCCGGCCACACTGTTTCCATTCAAATCAAAGACTGCTGTCTTCACTTCCTCTAGTATAGGTGCTTTCTTCAACTCAACATTCTCTTCCCCAGTTATCAATGTAGGGATGTACTCCAGAATATCAAAATTTTGATTATGGTGCTCTACCTGAAACCGATTGCAATAATATGTGACTGCAGCTTCTCCTATTTTTGAAGTATTTATTAGTACAACTCTCTGGTCTGTGAGGATTTCATTAATCTGCAACTTTCTTCGTTTTCCTTGGACATAAGAATGAAAGAATTTTGTATTCTTGTCTCCTTCTGTGAACCACTTCATTCCTACCTTTTACCTCCAATATTCTTCCTCAATTTTTAAGGGATTTTTTAGCTCAGCCTCCACCTTCTTCAGTTCTGCTCTATTGTCTGGGCTGGGATCAATTTCTAAGGCTGCTTCTTTTATTCTGACAATATCTTCCATGGTAGCTCTCTGATTGAATAGATTGCCATATTTTTCTCTACTCCATTGAGCCAAAGCCCTTTTTACATTTTTAAGCTTGGCATGTAACACCATAAAAGGGTCACCAGTGAAATCCACTCTCCAATTCTGTTTCACAATATCCATGAAAGTTTTATTTCTACACCTGAAATTTAGAAACCTAAATGGTTTCACTATTTCCACACCATTAAGATTGCAAACAACCTGAATTGGTGCATGATCAGACCCTTGTCTTATGAGATGTTGGACTTCCATTGCTGGGCAATACACCCCAAAATCAGTATTCACTAATACTCTGTCTAGTCTTTTGAATATGCATTCTTTATTTGTTCGACCATTCCACCACGTGTACTTATTCCCAGAGTGAGGGATTTCTATCAACGCGCATGTATTGATACTTTGCGCAAACTCCATAGCCTCCATCTGTGAAAATTCTAAACCACCTAGTTTTTCTTCTTCATTTAGTATGACATTGAAATCTCCCCCTGCTATCCATGGGCAGTTATGAGTATCAATGCCTTCTAACTCTTCCCACAACTCCAATCTGTCTAAAGCATTGTATCTTGCATAGACAGAAGTAATGTAGAAGTCTCTAGAACCTATCGTGAACTTCATTGTCACTTGCTGGATAGAATCCACATCTACTGACCCTGTCCATTCATTGTTCCAGAAGATCCAAATTTTCCCTGAGCAATTTGCAAAAGCAAAATCAAATCCTAGTCCTCTTTTATACTGTTCTATCACATCCGGACCCTGAAAAGGTTCCATCAGTGCTATGAAAGAGTACTTTTGTTTCTTTTTTAGATCAAGTATTCTCTGAAAGGCTTTTTGAGTGTTAACTGATCTAATGTTTCAGAATAGGGATTTTTCAATCATTGGTCACAACTCACAATCCTCCTCTTATTACTCCTTGTGCGCATTTGGAGAGGAATTATCTGCTTTCCTCTCTTTGCTTTCAAACTATTTGTGTGCCTCGGAGATAAATCTCCTGCTTGGATGATGTGCAATACATTATTCTCTATTTCAATTTCATCCACATTAGCCTCCTGACTTTGCTCCACCTTAGTACATTCTCTTTGGATCTGACATATTTCCTTATAATCCTCTCTTCTCTCATCTTGGTGTGTCTCAGCTCGATCAGAGTTGCTCCCACTTCTTATTGTAGGGGTAAGTTGTTCCCCCCCCCTTTTGGGGCCTGTGGTGCATTCTCTTCCTGGCTCATCTCATTGTCTGAGCTTTTGGTGTTTTTTTCCACCAGTGCCAGCTTACTTGAGCTCCCCTTTTGATCCCCTTTCCTGATTGTTTGAAAGGTTTCTTCAACCCACTGCTTCATTGTCTATATAGTGGCAACATTCTCATTGTCTTCACCCTTGGAGTTTACTTCAGCACCTTCCACCTCACCTAGCATCTCGAATTTATTCTGGGAAGGCAATTTTTTCTTCAGCCATTGCTGCAAAGGTTGAACCTTTCTTCCTCCGTTTTTCCTTTTTACCTGTCTGAAATCCTCTTGTTTATTTTCCCCAGTTGTGTGTTCCTTCTCAGCTTCCACCCCTTTGCCTTTTCTATTGTTCTCTTCACTTTGACCTTGAATGTTTCCATTTGTTTCCTGTTTTTTGTATAGTTCAAAATTTTTTACTTAACAATTCTCCTCATTATGACCCTGAATCATACATGTTGTACAATATTTGGGAACATAGTCATATTTTATTTTAATCCACTTTTCCATAACCTCTTCATTATTCTTTTTAATTCCAATCTTAATGCGTTGAGGGAATTCCCCCAGTAAGTCCACCTCCACCTTAACCCTTGCACAACTAGGTCTGGTCTTGTTTTTCGTTGCCAGATATACCTATAAAGGTTTTTCGACTGCTGTGGCCAGTGAGAAAATAACCTCTTCTCCAAAGAAGTTAGGAGGAAGGGATGGGAAATATATCCATGTAATAGTTGTAGAAGTTTCCTCTTTCGGGTTGAACATCGGATCCCACTTCAGTGTTCGTATAGGATATGATCTACTCCGATGGGATATATAGAAGGCTGGTTTGGACAGCAGATGGACATAATCTTCCAGCAAAGTCGCCCTAATCAGGATGTGTCTATTACTGAGCAACCCAATCTTGCATTCCCCTTTCAATTCACATTGTTTAGGGATCAGGTGCCGAAGTTCCTGAATCTATACTGGAGAATTTCATTGATGATCATCTGATCAATATCTGACAGATCCCATAAGACCATCGGTTCGCCATGTAGATAGGAAACGGGCTTAACTGGTACCGTCTTGGCAGAAACAGATGGGGGTTTCAATATACTCACGTATGACAGCGAAGGAGAAACCTGACCAACCCCTGGGGGGGATTGGCCGACGGCCTGAATGGCCATTCAACAGTGAACTAAGCGAAAAGGTGATGACGGCATTCCTAGGGTTTTGGAGAGCATTTTTGTTTTGTATAATGTAAAAATCATTATTAATACCAATTGATGGACTGTTTGTAGGCTTTTTTAAGCTGCGTATATATAGTTGTTGTGAAGCTTAGGATGTGGGGAACAACTTTCGTGAAGGAACTTGGGGAATTCATACGTCCATTGGAAAGGTATGTTAAGGCTAAGTCCTATCCCTTCTTTTAGCACGAAATCTGGGAAGTTCCTAAAACAACAAATACGATAATTTACTATTCTGTAACAACCTGAAAATTTTCAAAATTTCATTATTATTGGACTCATATGATGTACTATAGGTCATGGTTAAGTTTTGGTAGCCACGGGTTGAGTTTAAGTGACCGAACACAAATTGGGCTAGTTGGTGGCCTAGAGGAATAGTTTTGGTAGTGTGCTTCAAACGCTCACAACTTTTTATGTGGGTTGAACCATGTTTGATACTACATATCAAATTTAATCTCTTTGAGTTAGCTTCGCAACGCAACTAGTTTCATTCAATTCAGAGTTTGGATAAGAGAGTTATACCCCAAATAGTGGGACTGTGTGAAATTCGGAAGACATTGGAGATAGGCTCAGAAAAGTGTCTAAGGACAAGCCCAAGGTCCGTGAAACTTGTCACAGTCTATGAGGGGTGTCATGGGGTGTTCCAGTGAGCTAGGGGTGTGGCCAGGAACCACCCCATAAGACAAGTGTTGGACCCCAGAACCTGAAATGGTCCGTTTGAGCCTAGACGGTCCGTGTACTGTCCCATCAAGTGGGACAGTAGTTTGGACAAGCCATGGCTGAGTCTAGGAGTCTAAGGTTGGGCTCACAGGACCCTTACATGGCCAGTCAACCTCCAAACGGTCTGTCAAAATGCTCGTCAAGTGTTCCAGAAAGTCCTTCGAGAGTTCGCGCTGACAATTTGACTAAGTGTTGTTTGAAGGAAAGGGAAACGGACCGTGAACAGTGAGACGGGCACTGTAGCAACCATCTCACACTGCTTAGTCTCAGAAAGTTACATTTTATTAATGGTAATTTCATGATTTAACATTTCCTTAAGCACCTTTTTGGTACCCTAAGGTCTCCTAAACCTCTAAAACATTCCCCAAACCCTCATTCATCCGTTCAAACTCTTTTACACTCACTCTTGAGATTCTAATACTCTCTTGGCCTCCATTGAAGAAAGCTTGATGCATTTGGGGAAGAATACCTTGACTAAGTTTGACCTTGCTAATTGTTGGTAGAATTAAGGTATGTGGAACTTGATTCAATGATCCTCTTTCATTCATGAGGACCCTATGAAACCTAACTCTTTAGATTTGATTTTAAGCTTCCAATTAAGTTATGGGTTCTTCCAATATTGTTGTAGATTAGTGTTGGGACTTGAGTATTGTAGTTTTTAGGTGATTTAAATATGAATTTGATCTTGACTTCATGGATGATTATTGAAACCCTTATTGATCAACATGCATGTCAAATTTCATGATTTAATTAAGCATGGGTAACTTGCATTA
>JBCEWC010009610.1:0-17500 GCA_038996855.1 Solanum aculeatissimum
GAGTCTTGGTTACAGGTGGTATTTCTATTACCCTTTTTACTACAGTTATCTATGATTTTACTTTCTGCCTTACATACTAGTATATGTTTATTCATACTGACGTCCCATTGCCTGGGGACGCTGCATTTTATTTTGTGCGTGCAGGTTCAGATGGTGATTCTGATTGACCCATTTACTAGGGGCCCAGTTCAGCTGTGAGTTGGTAAGCTCCACTTCTTCCTAGAGCTTCCACAGGATGCTTACATTTTTCTGTACAGTTGGGTATAGTTGGGGCCCTATCTCAACAGTGTTAGTGATTCTCTTAGAGGCTATTGTGGACATGTTATTTTGGGTTGTGTTTTTTGTTACCTTTCAGTCTTCAGTCATGGGATTGGTATGTATATATGTAGTATGTGATTGCACCTCTGTTGTTGTAGCCTTGTCGGCTAGCCAATACTTTATCATTTTGGGTTTCCTATCCTGATGTGCTTGTTTTTTTATGACCATGTTATGACCTAAATGGTTCAGTATAAATTTTTCAACTGTTATGCTGCCTGATCTTTTGGCGCATAATTTAAGGAACTAGTATGTTCAGTGGCTTACTCGAGTGCCAGTCATGCCTCCCCATATTTTGGGGCATGACAAGGTCATGGACTCTTATATGGACCGTCTAGTATCATGTAAGTCAACTTCAAGAAGTTTCTCAATTTTCCACTTTTCCTGGTCACATTCCATGAGATAATCTACGACATGTACTTGTATCTACAGGCCATAAAATGGACCGTAGGTTCAAACTTTTGGAAATATTCTGGTCTTTCAGTTTTCTAGGCCATAAAACATGAAGGGTGTTACAATATCTTCCCCTTGGGATCATTCATCCTCGAATGAGATAGAATTACACTTGAATAGAGTAGAAATAGAGTCTTCACCATAACATAAACGCAAAAATGCAATTTTATAATCATTTTCATAAAATCATCAAACTTATACATCAAATATCATTCAAAAATAGTTTCATGTTCATGCATGGATGCAACTTAACTAGAGACACACATTCGTGAGAATTTTGAAGGAATATATCATATTAAGTACCATAGGCTTAAATAGAAGGAAAGACCTAAGGGTATGGTTTCATCGTATCTACCTCAGCCTCCCTAGTAGCATTCTCAACTTGTTTGTTTATCCATAACACCTTGACAAATGCAACCTCTTTATTCCTCAGTTTCTTGACTTGCCGGTCCAAAATATCAATCGGTACTTCTCCATAAGTCAAATCTTCCTCAATAGTCACATATTTTAATGGAACAATATAATTAGGACCACCCAAGCATTTCCTTAACATAGAAACATGAAACACCATATGAACCATAGCTAACTCCATTGGCAAATCTAGTTCGTAGGCTACTTTCCCAACTTTCTTCAATATCTCATAAGGACCCACATATCTAGGACTCAATTTGTCTTTCTTACAGAAACATATCACTCCTTTCATTGGGAATATACCCCATCACCTTCATCAAACTGTAGTTCTCTTATCCTAACATTGACATATGACTTTTGAAGACTTTGTCTAGTCTTCAACCTTTCTCTTATGACTTTCACCTTCTCCATAGCATCAAGTACCAAATATGGCCCAATTAAGGATATTTCTCCAACTTCATCCATCCCATCAGTGATCTACACCGTCTACTTCAAATGTAGCCATACCATTACTTGAATGAAAACTATTATTATAAGAAAATTAAATAAGACGTAAGTAATCATTCCAACTTCATTCAACGTTTGTATTTTCCTTTTGGCTTGTCCATCCATTTTAGGATAAAATCCGGTACTTAACTTCCTTTTCGTACCAGCCCCTTTTTGGAATGACTTCCAAAATTGAGAAGTAAATTAAGCAGCTCTATCTGAAATAATGGACAATGGTACCCCATGCAACTTCACCAACTCTTGGATATAAACCTTAGCATAATCCCTGACACCATACGAAGTCTTTATTAGGAAAAGTGAGCTATTTTTGTTATTCTATCCGGAACCACCGATATTAGGCCAAATTTTCTTCTTGTCTTTGGCAAACCCATAATGAAATCCATATTTAATATCTCCCATTTCTAATTTGGTATCTGAATATCTTGAGTCAAATCACCAGTTCTTTGATGTTCCACCTTCACTTGTTGACAATTTGCGCATTCCATCACACACTTGGCTATGCCTTTCTTAATGCCATACAACCAATACACTTATCTTAAATCTCTATACATCTTGGTGGATCCCTGATTAATAGAGTACTTAGAATTGTGTGCTTCATCAAGTATCTTCTCCCTTAGTCCATCCACATTAGGTACACACAATTGCCCTTGGTAATATAATACTCCATCTCCCCTTTGTGCAAAGACTTCTACATTTTTATCAACCACTAACTTCTTGAATTCAACTAATATAGGATCCATGTCTTGTTTTGGTTTAACTTCTTCTATCAAGGACCCATGGTGACATACTAGGCCTTATGAACCTTTTATCAAGAAAATCCTTCAATTGTTCATTCAATTCTTTTAACTCCACCGAGGCCATGCGGTATAGAGGTGTAGAAATAGGTTGGGTGTCGAGCAAAAGATCAATACCAAAAATTGATTTTCCTCACGAGGGGGAATACCACGTAAGTCATCAGGAAACTCATTTACGATAAGGACTGAATCAAGAGTAGGGACATGAGATTCAACATCCATGAATTGGAAAACATGATATAGATAACCTTTAGAAATCATAGCTTTCATATAAGAGATAAACTTCTGTTTGAACATAGAATTGGTTCCTTTTTATTCTAAAAATAGGCTCATTAGGAACTTGGAATATGACCTTATGGGTCCTCAATGTCATAACCCAGTCCCGATCATGATGGCACCTGCTAGATCCCACCAATAGGCAAGCCAAGTACCCAACCCCCAGAGTACCTATCCTAGCTTTCTCGTCCAAACCATAACCAATATGACAATATACATAATCAAAACCTGCCCAAAACCTGGAACTCAACTGTACAAAGATACAATAGATGTAAGGGAATATCATATACATATATCAATAACCATAATAATATACAAAATCAGAGTGCATCTACAAATACAAAATACTACCATACAAGGCTAATATCTAGAGACAAAATGTTGATGAAGGAGATCTTCTATAAAGCCCTTGATGAGAATGGCCAAGGAGTTGCTAATGCTATTATGGGGGGCTCATTTATAGATCGTCCATTCGAGGAGGTTTCTGGGAGGATTGAATGAGTGGCCAAAACAAAACGTGCATGGGGAATGAGGGATAAGTCTACCACAAACAGTTCATTCTCTGTTAGTACTAGTCTGACACAAACACGGGCAAGTGAGAAATGATGCAAGAACTTGTGCAGAGCAATACTAACATGGAGTTATTGATGAAGAAAAATTTGGAATGAATAAATGCAGTATCTCATCAGCCCCCACGATCACCCATGTGCGAGGAACCATATTATGAGGAGGATACTTGTTTTGTTGGTGATCAGATGGTAGGTTTCTGGACCAACGCCCAAGGGTCCAATTAGGACTTTTGGCGCCAAGGTTAAAGGAACCAAGGTTGGAACTTTTGGAGAGATGGCGCCTTTAGAGACAACAATAAGGGAGGCTATTATGATAGGAAATAGGGGACCAGACAGAGATGCTGAACGAGGTCGCAAAGATGGATTCAAAAATAGTCCGTATGTTCTACTGCACAATTGAGATTCTAGCACTAGCTTATCTCGCATGGAGGAGATGTTTGATTATCTGTTGAAAAAGGCTGATGCTCAGGATGAAACACTAAAAGGGATAAAGTCTGACATATCAAACATTAATCAAAAGATTGAGTCTCATTCGATGTCTATCAAGCATCTTGAGCAACAGTTCAGTCAGAAGCAACAGTTCAGTCAGATGTCAACTAAACTGAACCAGTACCAGAAAGGTAGGTTGCCCAGCAATACAACTTAAAATCCTAAGAATGAGGGGCAGTGTATGGAAATCACGACATGAAGTGTAAAGCAAACCATTGATCCTTCAATGCTAATAGATTATGATGATGCTCGTGAGGAGACTGTCGAGGGCAAAGTGTAAATAGTGAGGGACTTGTATGTAAATATTAATTACACTTTGACCCCTAGGAAGTAGTATAAATAAAGGGGGTCATTCCATTTGCAAACCATCCAGAAATTGTAAGATAATCTTCCAAGGCAATACAAGTCTTCTTTCTTAAAAGCTTTCTAGTCTTCTCATATCTAGCGTTCCCTTAGCATTCAAGAGTAATAGGCTTATGCAAGATCCTAAAAGAGTTATGAGAAAATCAACAAGTGCCGCACGAGAGTCTTACTAAGAGTATTAATTCCGTGACTTAAAGCTACTACCCTAGTAAAAGGCCATACATATCATACATATCACTCTTGGAAGCAACCTCACACCTGCTAACACAGTAACAAGCACAACCTACTACTAAGCATAATCGACAAGAGAATATATAAAACTAACCAAAGCAACAAATTAAACATTACTAAGAGTACTACTATACCATTATAGAGATTATAAAGATAAAATCAAACAATCCACTACTAAAAAGGATATCTACTACTAACTAAGGTCTATATAACCAAATTCAGATAAGGTAATCACTAAAGTCACAAAATATACTTTTTTTTATAATTAAGTATGTATCGATGGTAATAAAGACCCTAATTCCACATAATATGAGCAAAGAAGGAGCTAGAAAGGAATTCACAAAATCACGTTCGACACCTAGAGCCACATCCTCTATTTGGACTGTAAAATCAAAACAAAAATCCTGGCTAACCTCAATCTAAACTCCATCCCAAGATGGATGCAGGATGAACTCCTTACACTGGTCTGACAAAGCGGACTATCCAACTTCCCTACTCTGGGAACACTATCTAGCTTGATGACCCATCTCCCCATAAACGTGACAAGGCCTAATAACTTCTGGTTGATGGAGAAAACCCTACCTAGGGAACTCTCAGTTCCAATGATCATGTGATCCACAAACAAAATATCCCAATGCTGAATGCCCTATAATATGACCATGACAGGTAGGTGGTGCATAAGAGCCCCTTGAGCCTAGCCTGAGCTCGATCTACCCTGTCTGAGGGCACCCTATTGAGATCTCTGATGGGACCTATCATATGAGTCCCTTCTCCTAAAACCTTGTTAACCATTTCTAACACCCAAGGAACCACTTCTCGCTAAATGCACTAACGCCCTTTGGCCCTGAACCTGTTGAGCCTATCGTTGGGACTTTAGAGAATACCTAGCTATAACTTATGAGGATCCCTTTACCTAAATGTCCATACTATAAATCCTGAGAGCCCAAGCTGAATCTCTACTTGCTGAGGGTACCACAACTGGACTTGAAACCTCCTGACACTGACACCATAGAGATCATGGGTTGAAGAGGGAGAGATCCATCACCAATCTGATGACCACCGCTGAAGGTATCAAAACATGTTCGCTCTAGAGCCCTCACATGGCTCACAACTTGAGGAAAAGCAGATCCTACTGCTAATAAGTGCTTCGATGCCAAATGAAGTGGTAAAATCAATCTTATGATAAAATCGTGTCCCAAATCCTGGTCTATAGGAAAAAAGGTGGGGGAATGTTCGACCCACTCAAGAAATCTAGCCAAGTATTCTGATACAAATGTCGAACCCTACTGAGGAAATGATGATCTACTTCCATCATAAGAGTGATCTACCGCAACTCTAGTCGGATGTACATATGTTCCTGACATGTCCACCAATAAACTCATGTTTTACACTTAAAAGAGAGCAGAATCTAAGAAAGCAATTTTAAAGATTATTTAAGGTAAAGCACATGATAAGGGATCAAGATCCTAAATTTCTTCCTAATACCCCTATATCCTCTCGAAGATAGGAAACAAACGTCTATACACCTATCCACAGGACTCAATAGGCATTGATCTTATACCAATGAGTTGGTCAACCTAGAGCTTTGATACCAATCTCTTACGACCTGATTTGTCAAGCCATGATGGTACCTACCCTAACTTACCAGTAGGTAAGCTTATCCCATAACCCAAAACCATAAGTAATGGGTACCAAATAGAACACAACCGTACTAAGTAAAAGCTTCCATAATAAAGGTAATAAATACAAATGCTAAAGGAAATAACATACCGAACCCACCCTAAGACTTGACCTTAGTCAATATTCGAGATTGAAATACAAACAAGATGAGTACAAGGCTTTTCAAATACAACATGAGTTCTAACTATCTTAGGATATAAAATAAAGACAAGTCTAAAAGTAGTATGATGGAAATTGGCAACATCGGACGCCAAAAGCTCACCAAGATCTTCAAAACTCCTCAACTTGCTCTAAATGATAGGAAATCAATGGTAGGGACTCATGCGTCGATCTGCAGGAGGAAAAAGTGTAGTATATTGAGTACCAAAGAAAGGGTACTCAGTAGGCATAGGCCGACTGAGCTCCACAAATAAAACAAGTATAAATATCATGAATAATAAGGTAAGTACAACACAAGTATAAAATAACAACCACTAATAAGCAATAAATATACAATATAAAGAGGAGAAGATAGGAAACATACATGGGAGGATCAAGTCTACCATTTGCTAGCATGAAAGACAGGTAAGAAGGCAAATCGACAAATAACAGCAAAAATAGCTACAGGGCCTGGGCTAATCTAGCAACCTAGGAACTAGTTTGATCAACCTAATGGGGCACACACTTAAATCTAATGGAAAATCATACTTACCATAATAACTAGATCCATGAAACATGACAATGCAATAGTATAAATATTAGCAAACAAAACCAACCAACGTCCCATACCACCGATGATACTTGCAACAAATAAAACCCTGATCGGCATCCTATACTACCGGGGACCACACAACAAATAATATATTGGGGACAATGATGCATGTAAATGTGCTGCATAATACCTCTCCACGATATATAACCAAGCATCGCATGACCTACCCTAGCCCAACTCGTAAGGTAGGACCCTTAGTGTCCTTCACGTGATATAATATCTCCTTGGCGTGTAAATCCACGGGGGATCGGGTCACTTGCATGCAATGCCTAGGCCTGCACCATGTCTTATCATAATAATCATCTTCGTCAGTGATACTGGAGGAATAATTGTAGCCAACTACAAAAAGGGTGTCGACACGCCGGCTAGTAAAATCATAAAAATTAAGGTCATCCCAGATGCCTTTCATTATCTCAAGTAGAAAAGAGTATGTCCTTGACACCTCAACGTATGAAATTCAAAGTAGATGGGGTCTAGGTTGTACGAATCTTGATAAAACTAGTAAAAATCTGGTATACTACATCCTATAACATCAGTTTAAAATAGTATTATATCAGTAGTATAGAAAAACCAATTCATCCCTCTCACTCTCCGTGCACAATGATGAACCAATGCATGACCAAGATCGTATCACAAAAGTAGGATGCATGAATAATCAATACCATACATATCACCCTAGTATCCATGCATGTCATGTAAGATCAAAGAAAATGAACCTGCACTACTATAGAGGCAAAGGCTGAGATGACTAACTTGGGGTCAAGCCGCTCTAAATTTAAGGCCTCGAGCCCAGCCAAAGATATCAATACATGATATATATACATATCAAATCAAGGAAACATCACAACCAACCAACCAAGGAAATAGATAAGGAGCCTAAAATGGCTAAGTGCAAGCTAGAAGGAAAAATCTATCACAAAACCCATCACCCTACACCAAGTCTAAACCTAAGCTAACTAAACTAGTCCCCAACCATGATAAGACTCTCGAATCTTCAAATCTAAATTGGACACTCTACTCCATAGTGAGCCTTACCATAAGTCTAAGATTTCTATCTTAGAACAAAACACTAAAAAACTAACCTACGACTGCGATAGTCTACCTAAAACTTTGCCACTAGCTTAATCAACCATCGCTACTAAACTCCACTGAAAGCCAAAACTAACTATAGCCACTATAAGAGTTCCTAATCATGCACTAAGGCTTAATTTAATTCTAAGTCAAACCACACTCTCCCTTAAAGGATATTACCTGCCATTCATGGAATAACACAACTACCACCTTAAACCAAAGTAAGAAGAAACAACTTTACTAGCCTAAGTGTTGACCTAATCTAAGGTCGACTGCAAGATGCCAACCTAGGAATAAACACCCCACATCGATGCCTAACATAACCACCAACTCTAACTAAGGTTCCCAAAATCATATCCTACACTAAGGCTCGACCGACAACCCCTAAATCCTACCCTAAACTAAGGCTCAGTAGACAAGTGTAGAGATGAGAAAGAAGGGAAAGGGAAGGGATATAAGGAAATTACAATCCACACCATCATGAAATGCATACTAAACATTATTAGGAAGAGCTTAGTCAAGAACGAGAGCTGCTACCTACCTTAAAGTTGATCACACACACTCTAAAATCACTCCATGATAGCTATCCATGCAAAAATCACCTCCAACGGCCTCCACGCTATAAAATTATTGATCTACATGACAACACAACTATTTTGATACTAAGAACACAATTTTTGGAGCCAAATCCAAAGTTGGGTAAAAATTGAGATTATGGAACCCACAATAGGAATCTTGAAACAAATCCATAAAAAGGTTACCAACATAACCGGGAACTTGTACCTAATAATAAGGCACAATTCAAGGCTTAAAATGGAGAAATTACGATCATACAATAATTTCATACAATATGGAATTTTTAAAAAATGGAAAATAGTGAATTCTACAAAATTACCTCAAACGAAGCATAAAATGTACTTTTTGATCATAGCATGATGATCCTTGCAAAAATCTCCACAATTTGGACCAAAATATCACTGAAAACCCACTCCAAACACTCATGTTATCAACACCAAAAAATTCACTCATAACCAATTCAAAAATAGATCTACACAATAGCTAATATCATGATTTTTCCTCAATCAGAAGTTCCAAACCAACTTTTAAGCTCACCAACACATTCCTTACGAAATTGTCATGCTTCGAGAGAGTACCCTAGATGTGGACGAAACTCAAAGACTATTGTTAGTTTCCAAGAGAACCACTTAGCCTCATCATATTCATCCAATCATAGTTTAATATATCAACGGAAGAATAAAGATGAAAATGGTAGACCATGTCCATATATAGAGGCCATAAGTTGATGATCAAACTCCAATTCTCTGGCATAAAATAGTTTTAAAGAAAATCAATGAAGAGATAAAGATCTCAACATCAACTCATCATTGTCTCGTCAAAGAAGCCTCTAACTTTACTATCTAGGTGGTGCCAATGACAGGTTCATAGCTACCTCAAATAAAATAAAAGAAAATCTAAACTCTAATAGCTAGATGATAGTAATATGAAATCCTCCAAAAATAAGGAGGTCTCACCCATAAACTGAATGTGAATAAATCATCAACGATAGACCGTTTGATGATCCCTAATACCTGTAAATGCATCATTAACGATGTAGGCCAAAATGGATATCAATACGTGAAATGTACGAGTTTGTAAAATAGCTTAATGAAACAAATATAGGTAGAACAATAATCAACGCAGACATACTCAATCAAAATGTCAAATGTTTATCTCAAGAAAGAATAAAGAGTAGACAGTGACCAAACAGTACAAATCCAATCTAGTTTGAATCCAATCCAATCCTATTAGAGTACTATCAGTATATAACCTATCTGAGAATTTCTCTTATCTGAAAACAATCACTTATGAGCCAATAATCGTACAACAATCCCATTGATATTGCCACAACCGTTCAATTCCTTTCCAGGGTAAGAACTAATCAATCCATAATGGACCAAATCAATAAAATGAGTCCTCATTCATTCAGGGACCTATCAAGATGAAACATCCCACTTAATGGTTTCAATCCATCTCCTACATTTGACAACATAGTTATTGCGTTCGATTTGGACTTACTTTTACTCAATTTGGTGCTCGATACACCTTCAAAGACTCAATTCTCAATAAACATCAACCAATTACAATCAAAAAATCCACGAGTCACTTAAGGACTATTTAAGCTCATCAGGTTTATCAAGCCAATCTTTCAAGAGTAAATTGGAAAATCACATAGGAGGACTTTTAGTTTAGACCAATCTTTAGAATTCAAATTTTGAAGACACACAGGAACATTAAGCTCTATCAACCTATCATCATGTCCACATCAAAATCACAGTCAACATTCACAATTTAAGGCTCTAGACTCAATCCCTAGGTTAATTAATGCAATCTTTTATTAAGTAATATGTTGGGTTTGTGAAATAATTCATGTAAAAGTGTTTATTTAGTAAATCAAGTTTATGATGATGATCAACATATGAAATATATAGAATGTATACAATTTACAAGAAAACATTCAAGGAATCATGCATGGATAATTCAATATATTCATAATCCTACTATCATCATCAATAGGGGCACATGGAAGAACAATCGCATGTTTTAGTTAGCCTGACATACATGGAATTAGGAAGAAGAGGCAACTCTCGAACAATTTTGAAACTTGAACTCAAAACTCTCTCTTTTCTCCCTTCTTCGATGCTCTCAAGTTTTCTAAGTGTATAATGAGAAATAATACACTTAGGGTACTAATAAAGAACCCAAATCAAGTCCAAAACATCATGGGTTTATATAAAAAAGGGTGGGAAAAGAAAAGAATATCCCTCTTAAAACTGTCTCCTGGAACCATGAAACCCAATCCACGGGTTGTGGTTACACTTACGGGCCCTAAGTGGTCTCTCATTAGTGAAGGTACCCAAAAATTGAGTTACTAAAAATTGGACGTAGGACCTATATAACCCTTTTCTACGGGTTGTATCTCATGTTATGAGTCATCTGGTATCTCATGGTTTCAAGTTTTGGGGGTCTTGGGTTTAGGAATTTCAACCTACGAAACCTATCTTACGAGCCTTAACTAAGATGATGGGTCTTCTGATAACTTGTGATTTCAATATCTTGAAAAGCTTATTCTTGAACCAACAAGCTACTAAACATATTCCACGGGTTGTATAGTAAGGTATGATCCATAGGAAGAATCATACCTTGGCCTTAGACTTAGGAAAAAATTGTTATGTCACAAGGGCACCTACGAGGCCCCATTTATAGGCCATAAATCACTCTACATGCCATAGGTGGGATTCATGGTTTTATTTTAGTGATGTTTTTGAATAATATTTTTTAAGTTTCACTGGGAATTTACAACAAACTAGGTGGAACAAGTTAGGGGGTCTTAAATTATCTCTCCATTGGAATAATTCGTCGTCGAATGATGAGTAACTAAGGGCGAACTTACGGCACAAATCAAACAATTGAGACTCAATAAGAGCAACAGATCACAATAAACCCATCACCATCATACTTATCAACCAATTTAGATAGTCACAAATTGAACTAAGAGTGGACAAATCAATTCAGATCAAAAGTAGAGACATTCTTTAAACATTCTCACTATTAAGCATGAATGGAAAATCGGAACTCAATTAACTCGAATCGTTTAAGCACCTCAACAATCAGTTATTTGAACTCAAGAAAGAAGTCATCAGTCACCATCATGATATATAAGACTCTATGGATACTCTCAAGCTCAACACCTCATCTCAACTACATTCCTTTTCATGGCACTACACTCCACCGATTTAAGCTTACCGCTCTTACTCAAATCTATGCCTAACCACAAGGTGCTAGTCCTAAGATAATCATGCTTATACCAATCTGAACCATCAAAATCTATGTTTCATATTTCCATATGACCTTCACTTAAAGAATACTACTCATTCTGATCACTTCAATACACTCCCATAATGACAACCACACATTCAAGCCTATCACTCTAACTACTTTATGGCCTCTATAAGGTCAACATCACTTGGGAATCTTCAAATCTACCACAACACATCTATACCCACAATCACATGAACTCTTATCAAGAGATACACTTACATTCTCTTACCTATCTATCCTTCATATCAAGATATTTTTTCTTAATCTTCCTCCACATCTATAACCTCAAATGGAACCAATACAAATCATTATCAGAATCAAGAACACTCATTCTCTCTCACCAACCATCACTCCTCTACTATCATCAATATTTCTATTAAGATTAGAAAGCAGGATCACTGTAAGAGCTTGGAACGAAAGATCATTAGTATAATTTAACATGAACTCTTATTTGAGAACATTCATAATGCAATACGATCTCTCTCATCTTTCAAGACTCATTCTGAGTTCACAGAACTGTACATAGTGTACAACTCAAGTCACATCTCATTCAACATAGGGCTGGAAACTCATAGATCCATGAGGTAAGATCAAAATTGTTAAATGAGGTTATCATTTCTCATCCTCAAAACTCAACATGAACGAGAATCAACATGTGGCAGATGGGATTAGGCCATTGGCATGGTAGACATACACCAGATGGAAATAGAGTATCACCTCAATGAAGTATATGGAATAGGTGAGATGGAAAAGAATTGATGTCTCATCTTGATCAGCCCATGACTATCAAAATCTCAAAATCTACTTTAGTGAATTACCTCATCATCTCCCCTTTAGCTCAAAGGTCATCTCTCTAAGGTTGTGAATCAATTCTTTTTACTAGGCTTATAAGTACATATCTCCACACGGTCGGGGAATCACTATCCACAAGAACATTTTAAACTCTTCTGTTATACTATAGTCACATATATCAAATAGATAGTAAGACTTTCTTCGAAGATACAACTCTTATCTTCCTTCTATCTCTATGGGGATCTTTCTATACTTTTTGCTCTTATTGGCGTACATAACCGCTTTCCACAACTCTTACAATCTAACCTAATCTTTTTTCCTACTGACACTCAACTTCTGTGCTCCCATAAATTTAATTGTATAAAATTTAAACTATAATGGAAAACTCATTATCATCTATATGTAAGCTCCAGTTGACTTAATTACTTGCGATGACAAAGAATGCTTACATCAATCTACTCCATATTGGCTACTCAAATATATTATCTAGATTTCTTATAGCAGTCATAACTTAGAGCTTCACACAACTTTAAACTATCATGGATAAATATCTTAAAGACTCTTCTTATCTAATGAGTTATCTACAATTCACTATTCCTACCTAAGGGGAAATTGTACCCTGCTCATAGCATCACTTTCCTTACAAATCAATGTCTTCATCTCAAACATACACTATCGCAAGACTCTTAGAGAAAATTTACAACTAAGACTATCACTGTCATAATGATATCTCCTCTTTCACACTACTCCTCAAATTTAAAGCTTAAGGTCTAGTATTACATGTGCATCACACACTTCTATCATATTATACCAATCCATAACTACTAGGTAAAAATTAGGAATGTAGGACTACTAAAATCTCATAGCCAATAATTGATCAACATATCCTCTCTTCACAACTCATGTACTACTCACCCATTCATTGCACCTCCTTATCTGGATAAGCTCATAACTCTAGGAATTTCACGACGCTTTCCCTTCAGCATCATGAGCCTACCTTAGATCTATCACGTCAAAAGTACTTTGTTCCTTTATTCAACATCTACACTTCGTCCTCATAATTACGAATACTATAATACATCAACATAACCTCTTTCTAGTTTGAGCATACTAACAAATCCTAACAATATTTCTTTCTCTCTATACCTCATCATGAAAGCCATAGGGTACTTACGACTCTTTCGTCAAAAATTATGGCAATCAACTCACCACCCTATTACTTAGCTAATAGATAATAAATCTAGTTACAAGTCTTAATCAACCATCACTCTCACTATCTCATCCTTTCATTTCTATCATCATCCTTCTAGCTCTAGGATGACTCAACTCTACTCATGGTTTATAAGACCTCAAATCACACTCTTAGGTGGTAACATTAGACTTTTAGAGACATAACTTTTCCTCTCATTGGTAACATAGGAAACAAGTTTGGATAAGAGAGTCTAGGGTACATCTTAGCTAACTCAAATTCATGGTTCACATGAATAAGAGTGTTTTCTTTCTAATCAATCAACTCAGTACACTAGTCGACTTCTCTCATGCTTGGTGCAGTCTCTCTACCATTCCAATCATTTTATTACAGAGAAAATCATTGTCAAGGGCCTGAACATTACTGTCTCTATCACCTTGTAGGCGAGGCATAGTCGAAAGATTTAGAATAACAAAAGAATAATCGTAGGTTTCTTAGGCAATAACTCTATCTCATGATTCAGAATCTGAAATAAGGGAAACTTTTCCTAAATGTCAATAGTCTCTCATTTATAGAAGTGGGACACTTTCACAACCATAAATAAAATCCTATGGACATGGATTTATTAACACCCTAGAATACTTTAACTGTGTTCTCTGATACCAAGTTTTTCATGCCCCGGAGGGTGTACCTCAGATGTGGCCAACACTTAGAGACTATTGCTAGTCCCCAAACGAACCACTTAATCTTATCTCATTAATTCAATCATAGTTTAATTTATCAACTGAATACTAAAGATGAAAATTATGGACAATTTCCATATATAGAGGCTATATGCCAACGATTAAACTTCAATTCTCTTATATAAAAATAGTTTTAAAAAATATCAGTCAAGAGATAAAGATCTCAACATCAACTCATCATTGTCTAGTCGATGAAGCTTCTAACTCTACTATCTAGATGGTGCCAATGATAGATTTATGGCTACCTCAAATCAAATAAAAGAAAATCTATTCTCTAGTAGCTAGATGATAGTAATATGGAATCCTCCAAAAAAATAACAAGGTCTCACCTAGCAGCTGAATGTGAATAGATCCTCAACGATACACTGGTTTATGATTCCTAATACTTGTAAATGCATAATTAATGATGCAGGCCCAAATAAACATCAGTACAGTGAATGTATGAGTATGTAAAATAGATGAATGAAACAGATATATGTAGAACAATAATCAATCTAGAAATACTCAATCAAAATGTCAAATATCTATCTAAAGCAAGAAAAAAGAGTAGACAATGACCAATCAGTACAAATCCAATCTAGTATGAATCCAATTTAATCAAATCAGAGTACTATCAGTGTAGAACCTATCTGGTAGTTTATCTTATTTGAAAATAATCACTTATGAGTCAGTGATAGTACAACAATCCCGTTAATGTTGCCATAATCGTTCAATACCTTGCTAGGGTAAGAAAAAAATGAACCATAATGGACCAAATCAATCAAACAAGTCCTCTATTCATTCAAGAATCTATCAAGAGGAAATATCTGACTTAACAGTTTTAGTCCCTCTCCTACATTTGGCGATGTAGTTATTACATTCGAGTTGGACTTACTCTTACTCAATTTGGTGCTCAATACTTCTCCCAAGACTCAATGCTCATAAAAACATCAACCAATTTCAATCAACAAATCCATGAGTCCCTTAATGGACTATTTCATCTCATTAGTTTTATCAAGTCAATCTGTAAAATGTAAATTGGACAATCACGTAGGAGGACTTTTAGTTTATACCAATCTTTAGAATTCAAATTTTGAAGAATCACAGGACTATTAAGTTCTATCAACCTATCATCATGCCTACATCACAATCACAATCAATATTCTCAATTCAAAGCTCTAGACTTAATCCCTAGGTTCATTCATGTAAGTAATATGTAAGGTTCGTGAAATAATTTATGTAAAAGTATTTATTCAGTAAATCAAGTTTATGATGATCATCAACATATGAAAATATATATAATGTATACAATTTACAATAAAACATTCAAGGAATCATGCATGAAAATTCAATATATTCATAATCCTGCTATCATCATCAGTAGGGGCACATGGAAGAACAATCTCATGTTTTAGTTTAGCCTTACACATATGGAAATAGGAAGAACGGGAAACTCTCGAACAATTCTTAATCTTGAATTCAAAACCCTCACTTTTCTCCCTTCTTCGATGCTCTCAAATTCTCTAAGTGTATAATGAGGAATAATTTACCTAGGGTACTGATAAATGTCCTAAATAAAGCCCAAAATATCATGGGTTTTAATTAAAAGAAGTGGGAAAAAACAAAAAATACCCCTCTTAAAACTGTCCCCTGGAACCAGGAAACCCCGTCTATGGGCTGTGGTTTCTCTTACGGGGGCCGTAAGTTGACTCTCGTAAGTGAAGGTGCCCAAAAATCAAGTTACTGGAAATTAGACCTACAACCTACAAAACCCCTTTTTAAGGGTCGTATCTCATGTTACGAGTCATCTAGTATCTCATGGTTTCAAGGTTCAAGGGTCTTGGGTTGAGGAACTTCAACCTACAAAACCTATCTTATGGTACGTAACTAAGATGACGGGGCATCTGATAACATGTGATTTTAATATCCAGCAAAGTTGATTTTTGAACCAACAAGCTACGTAACTTATTCCACGGGTTGTATAGTAAGGTACTGTTCATAGGAAGACTTGTACCTTGGCCTTAGACTTAGGAAAATTTTTCTAAGTCATAGGGGCACTTATGAGGCCCCATTTATGGGCCATATATCACTCTACGGGTCGTAGGTAAGCTTTGTGGTTTCCTCCCAATGACTTTTCTGATTTTTTTTTCTCAATTTCTCTGGGCATTTACAGTAGACTACGTGAAATAAATTAGGGGGGTGTTACAGAAATTCCATACAAGTTAGTCTAAAAAATCATCAAAAATGGACCTGAATTGCTTTGGAAATCAGCTCCCAAAATACTCCTAAAATTTAGTTGGAAATACGCCAATACAACCGCTAAATTCATAATTTAACCTTAAACGAAGACTCAAACTTTCAAATTTTGAGCTGACCACAACGATCCTTGCAAAATTCCCTGCAAATTAAGCTCTTGAATCGCTAAAAAAGGATTTATAATGATCAAGCTATCCACTCCCAAAGATTACAACAAAATTTATCCAAAAATCCCAGAACCAGTAGCTAAACTAACTCTTTTACGTCATATGAATCTTCCAATTCAGATTCTGAGATCACCAACGGATTCCCCTCAAAATGTTCTTGAAGTTGGACCTTTGAATCATAAATTTTGAGCTCCAAATGACCAAGTTGTGGCTTCTTGAAAAATCCTCCCATGGTTGTCATGAATGAAACTTAAAAGAATAGGAAGGATCCCTCGGGCATCCCTATAGCAAGCCTAGGGTCTCTAAAGTGACCCACCCTCAAGGGGAAGGCCTCGCTATAGCGAGCCCCTTGTCATTAAAGTGAGCTTATTGTAGAGAACATATGAGTCACTATAGTGATCCCTCCTCAAGGGTGATTGTCGCTATAATGACACTCTTGTTGCTATAATGATGTCGCTATAGTAAGCCTAGGGCCGCAAAAGCAATGGCACCAGAAATCAGCTCTCAGCTGATTTTCACCAACTTAGAATTCTCCGATGGTATATTCAAAATTCATCTAGGATCACGTGAATGCAAAAAAACTTG
>JBCEWC010009611.1:0-18548 GCA_038996855.1 Solanum aculeatissimum
TGTGGAATATTGATATGATTTCCCTTTTATATACTTCTTTTCTATATATATATATATATATATATATATATATATATATACACACACACACACATACCCTTGTCATCTAACATTTAATGCAGGTCATATCATGTTCATTACATTGCATACGCACATACTTAGTACATTCAAATGCACTAACTCATATTTTACCTACATGATCTAACCATGTAGGGACCAGAGACTACCTTTATCCACATCTTCAAGGCTAAGTTTGATATGGAAAGTTCGTTAAGTAGTGAGTCCTTTAATCCAAGGACAAGGCCACCGTCTACCTACCTATGCTATGATTATGACTTTTCATATGTCTTTACTTTAAGGGTGAGCCTAGGACACATCTTGGCCCCCGTCCTATCCATTGAGGCATTGTTAGATGCCATGTAAAATCTAAGTACGGGCTTTACATGTTAATACTTAAGGGGATTACGCTTATGTTCATGTTATATTGTTGTGATGGTGAAAGTCCTATATCCCCTTTCTTATGCGTGAGTCATACGATCCCACCCCTTATAATTTACTTATTGGTGTTGATAATTTTAAGGAAATTCCTATGTTCCTTGTCCCTATAACTTGAGTACTGAATTCTCGTCCCTTAGATTTATGTGTTGCAATTGTGTGTGAATGAGTCCCACATCCCTTACCCTATATCTTGAGTTATATATCCCTATCCCTTAGTATCACTTATTAATTATTGAACCACACTTTTGAACTGATGACATGTAAATGGATACTATGAGGATTGTTTGGGTGCTTGCAAGTTTCTATTCGCCATGTCACTCCTAGGCTCGAGGCTTTGGGTCGTGAAAAAAACATTCCATTATTCCTCTTCCAAAAATATTCTAAGTTCTTACAGTTTCAAGATCACCCATTGGTGACCAAGCTTCAAGGTGATTCCCACAAGGTTACTCAAGTTTTCTTCTTCAATTTAAAACATTAAGGTATGTGGGTTCTTCATCCATAGGTTCTTTCACTCATGGAGTCCCAAAATCTATTTTACTCAATACTTCGAATTTCAAGGTTATTTTCTTATGGGTACTTTCTATTACTCTTATTAAGCATAAGATACGTTAAGAGTTATAATCTATTGAGTTGAATTGCATAATTTCCTTTTAAGGGCTTTCTATTATATTTATTTTATGATATTCAAAGCTATGAATGTTATGATACCACGAGATACTACGAAGTTGATGATTTTATGTTTCTATATCTAAGTTTGAAAGATGATGTGAATGATTGTGGTGGGTTGCTTGAGAATGTTTTAAGTTGAGGATTTTCACTACGTCTATGCACAGACCTCTTGAATTGCATTATTTACAGCCTACATGTATTAAATCCACCCAATTTTCATATTGAGTTTTTAATAAAGTATGACTTCTAAATGATAAGGGTTCAATTATATGTTATGAAATTTTATAAAAGTTATAAAGTTATGAATCCCTCTTATGAATGCTAAAGATAGTGATAAGGACAATTCTCACCAAAATATAGATCCCTTTGTGATAAGGACAATTGTCACATGATGGGTCTCAAGTTTAATGAGCTACTCTTTATAATATTATGTTACGTTACAAGTTTATAAATGAATATGATTATGCATATTTTTTCAAATGTATTCCATTGGAATGACTTAGCACCAAATGGGCATGGTTGTGGGATTTGGTAAGGGAATCCTAGAAGCAACCTCATGTCTCATTAACTATGTGCCACCATAGTTTCCCTTGTAGGGTAGGCTAGTGGATCCACGTAGGCTATTTTATTCACTAAAGATGCATGTGCAAGTTTATGGAGTTCTACTTTGGCAAGTAGATTCCTTTTTTTCCAATGGAAGGAGTTCATTGGATTCCATGTAGTAACTTTCATGGTCTTATATGTCGGTTATGGTCTTATCCCACATTTGTATGCTAAGTTATGAGATTTGGATTATATTCCATGCATATTTTGACTAAGGCATTAATCATGCATGTCATCTTAAGCTTAATTCTATTGTACATGATTATATTTCTTGTCTATGTAGCTTATGATCTATTATTTCATTGCATCCCACATACTAGTACATTCAAAGTAGTAACGCATACTTATTGCCTACATGGTCTAACCATGTAGGGACCGGAGCACTTCCTCATGGCTAGTTTGGTTCGTAAAGATATTGTGTTGTGGTGAGTCCTCTAGTTCCAAGGCAATACCCATTTTCTATCTAGCTTGTTATATTGAGACATTACTACTTTACTTCTATTTTGAGGGTGAGCCCAGGACATGTCTTAGCCCCCGTCCCACTCATGTTTAGAGGTGTTGTCGAATACTTATGCTATGTACGCACTATGTGATCTCTAAACTTCTATGGAGACTTATATCTTAGTCTCTATCCTTTGAATGCTAATTATGAGATGGAGTATCTCCCTAAGTCACTATTTCCCTATAGAGTGTGTGCTATATCCTCGTTCCCTTAGTATTTCTTGATGAAATTGAATGGTGGCAAGTTGCTTACCTATTTTCCCATAGCTTGCGTCCTAAGTCTCGAATCCCCTTAGTTTGATTAATTGATGCTTGAATTATATTCTACAACAAAGGATGTTCTTAAGAATGTTACGAGGCTAATCTGCAGTACCATTGGGTTCCCCATTCTCCATGTTTCACCTAGGCCCTAGGCTCAAGTTGTGACAAATTTTGTAACAAAGCACTAGGTTTGTAAATAGTCCTTGGAAATCCAACACACCTTATCGGGTAGAGTCTTGTTCATGGTTGTGACGCATACCACAACTATGAATAGGAGGCTATGAGGTATTTTAGGAAATGATTCACTTCTTTATGATTCATGTTGTGCCATTAAAAGTATCTTAGGTTATTCCTCTAACTAACGACACCTTTTTTGACATTCTAGATAATGCCACCAAGAAGAGCACCTTAACCAAGGGAAGTGGCTGAAGATCAAGCTCTTTCCGTACAATAAGAGAAGGGTGTCACTCATGCAGAGTTTAGGATTTCCTTCACAATGTTTGCCTGTCTTGGATAACAAAGCAAATATGGAGGTTGGAATCCCTCCCCAAGCACCTACAACTGGCAACAGAAGTACGACATTTTGTGAAAATGAAGCCACTAGAGTATCATAGATTAAAAGTTGATGAGAACCTGGTAGAGTTTCTTGATAAGGCTTATAGAATTATAGTTGTAATGAGTGTGCTATCTGAAGAGAAGGGTGAGTTTTTGGCCTACCAATTGAAAGGGGTGGAAAAGTAGTGCTACGACCAATGGGTTGAATAAAGAGGTGTGGAAGGGGGCCAAGTTGGATGGGAGGAGTTTAAGGCAGCATTTTTGGATAGATTCTTTCCATTGGAGTTAAGGTAATCAAAAGTACAAGAGTTCATAAACCTCAAGCAAGGGCACATGAATGTGAGAGAGTATTCTCTCAAATTCATAAAACTCTCCAAGTATGACCCATTTATGGTAGGGTATCAAAGGGTAAGGATGAGTAAATTCATATCTGGTGTCTCAAATTGGTCTCCAAAGAATGTAAGACGGCTATGCTTATCAAGAAAATGGATATCTCCTGCCTAAAGACCTATGCGGAAAAAATTGAGGATGTAAAATTGAGGGAAAGGTCAAGAGAGTCCAGTAGCTTCAACAGCATTCCACAAGACCCCAACTCACGAGCCGTGAATTTCCCTACGAGCCGTAAAGGGTGCTCAAGACCAGTGCTGACACAATTTTCCTATTTTGTTTTGGCTTTGTATTTTTAGTATTATAAATAGCTTTTTTAGGTTTTTTAATAGAGAGTTTGAAATAGTAGATTAACGGAACACTGCTTACATCCGTGCAAATAATACTTTGTGATTTTGTCAATTCAAGTTTGCAATTTCATTGACATTTCAGATTTTGTTCATCAATTCTTGTTGCATAAGATATTTAATTATGTATTCTTCTTACATGATTTTTGATCAAACATCAAGTAGGCGTGGATAAATCCACAACTAGGGTTGTGGGAACCATGACAAACTAGCTAAGATAAAATCGGATTACCTGCAACTTTTTGAATGGTGTTTAGGATGTATTAATTAACTTCTTCAATTTAACTAAATTTTAACAGAGGCCTACCTTAGAACTCCCCTAGTATCACCTACCCGATCCAGGAGGTGATGAATAGGAAAAGAAGTAATTAACAGAGGTTGATTGACTATTTCTCAACTAATTAGGCTACTAGGGGTAGTATTTTTGGTCTGGGATAAAAAGTAAGGGTTAGTAACGCCACATCACAGAGACTAATCCAGTAATGTGATGAAATTCACCTAGATGCCTGATTAAGAATTTAGGAGAACTTAACTTACTGTTCTGCACCTACACATCAGCAAGAGTTACAAGTGTCCGTAAACACTTAGTTAGGAAGTCATAGGGAACACGTTGCCCTAGTTAGTTTCTCTACTGGTTACAAATAATCTGCTATAATAGTTTAGAATTTACTTTTATTGCAAATCCCCCCTTTTATTTTAGTCATTTTCATTCTCTTTGTTTTTGGGATATATTATAGTACATCAAGTCAATTTACAGAAAGTGTGCTAATTCGAGGTCTACCATATTCCTCATGGGAATGATCTTAACTCATGTTAGGTTAAATACTTGAGTACGACCGCTTCAAAACCTCCTGAGTAGGGGTGTGTGCTAAGTGTAAGCACGGAGTCAAGAGAATTTGATAGCATCGTTGCTAGTGAATAAGGATAAACTTGATTAGCATATTGTAATTTGATAGATTGCTATGTATCTCCCTAATTTTACATTTTTGTTGTTTTTGTTTTGATATAGGGTTCAGGTGAACGGTGCATGTCAACAACTAGAAGTCGAAGCACTCTCTTGATTCCTTTTGATCCTGAGATTGAGCAAACTAGAAGGCGAATGGCCAGACAACCCAGTAATGATGTTGAGAATGCAGTGAACGCTGCATTGAATCCTAATGAGGAAAACCCACCCATAGTCATTCCACAGCCTGAGGGACTCTGAGCCGCTAATGATTAGAAATAGTATCGGCTAAACTCAATGGTTGTGGATGTGATTGGGGCAATAGTATTACCTTTACTTTCGGATGACACTAAGTTTGTCATATCAAGTGGGTTGTTATAGATAATTCAAAATCGTGGGCTATTCGCAGGGCTACCATCAGATGATCCGCACAATCACCTATACAACATTGTTTTTGTCTGCAAGAGTGTAATGGGAAACTAAAATCTTTTTATAGATGTCATTGGACTCCGTGTATTCCTATTATCTCTTACCAACAATGCAACATCTTCGCTGGCTGAGCTACCACAGAGTTCGATCACGAGTTGGGCTGAATTACAGACAGCTTTCATAGAGAGGTATGTCCCTATCTCTAAGAAGCTAAAGCTAAAATAGGAGATTAACAACTTCGAGCATTTGTCGGTGACTCAATCGGTACTACATAGGAGTGGTTTTCAAAGTGTTTGAAATGAGTTCCTGACCACAAGATTGTGGATGAGTCTCTGGTGGAAATCTTCTATGGAGCCCTTGATAAAAATGGGTAAGCAGTTGTTGACACCATTATGGGCGAATCATTCATATATCATATCTTCCAGGAGATTGCAGAGAGGCTATAGATGGTGGTCAAAACAAATCGTGCATGGGCCATAAGGTGCAAGACCACAACCAGGATCTCTTTTGTTGTTACTACTATTCCGGTGCAAGCACAGGTTAGTGAAAAAGTTATGTAGAAACTTGCACGGATTAGTACCAACGTGGAATTGCTAATGAAGCAGAATGCTGAGAAGGGGAATGCAGTTGCTCATCAGCCCGTTCGAGCACCCATGTATGAGGAACCCTATTTTGAAGATGAGGCTTGTTTTGTGGCTGAACAAAAGGGGGATTTCTGGTCCAACGCCTAGGGGTTCAATCAAGACTACTAGTGACAAAGTCAAGGAAACCAAGGTCGGAACTTTGGTCATGAGGTATCCTACTACAACAATAACAACAGGAATGGCTTCTATGATCAAAATAGAGGCCAAGAAAGAGATGCCGAGTGGGGTCGCAGAGATGGTTATTGAAGTGGCACTTATGTCCCACCCCATAATCATGATGTTGGCGCAGGTTCATCCGGGGTCGAGGAGATGTTCAAGAGATTGATGAAAAAGGTTAATGCACAGGATGAGACACTAAGGGGGATGAAGTCTGACATCTCTAATATTAACCACAAGATCGAGTCTTACTCAGTCATAATTAAGCAGCTCGAGCAGCAATTTTGCCAGATCTTAACCCAACTCAACCAGCGCCAGAAGGGTACTCTGCCCAGCAACACTATCCAAAATCCAAAGAATGAAGGGCAGTATATGGCTATCACAACTCGCAGTGGGAAGCAGACCACTGACCCTCCTATGTTTGCAGATGATGATGAAGTTCATGATGAGGGTGTTTTGAGGAGCAAGCAGAAACTGGGAATATTGGTGTTCGAACTGAGAAAAGCAGTGTTGCGACAGCACAGTCAAAACTAATTTCTTTCCTTCCTCCTCTCTTTCCATAAAGATTAAGAAAGAAGAGGAGGAAAGTAAGTTCAAGCACTTCCTTCCCATGTGTTATCTTTACCCGATACTTGGTACAGAAAAGAGAGGACCCCGGAGCATTCACCATTCCCTGCACCGTAGGGGATGTAGAATTCGCAAAGGCATTATGCGATCTTGGTGCTAGCATTAACTTAATGCCCCTTGTGATTTTCAAGAAGCTTGGCCTAGAAGCCACTACACCTACTAGCATGCGAATTTTGATGATTAACCACATAGTGAAGAAGCCAGTAGGTATCTTGCATAATATCCTCGTTAAGGTGGACAAGTTTATATTCCTCGTGGACTTTATGATCTTGCACTCTGAAGCTAACTTTGACATCCCAATCATCTTGGGAAGGCAATTCTTGGCCATTAGCCGAGCCCTGGTGGACATGGAATCCGGCCTCCTCAAGTTTAGATTAAATGACGAAGAAGTCTGCAAATCAATAAAGAGGCCTGATGAGCTTAAGATGGAGGTATAGACTATTAATGAAGTATGAGTAATCAGATAGCTCACGTCGTACCGCGACGTTAAATCAGGCACTACTTGGTAGGAAACCCAAGATATTTTCTGTAATAAGTGTAGTTTAGTTTTAGTTTTTACCTTTAGACTTTAGATTAGGCTAGTTTTTTTATTTTTAGACTGTAAATTTTGGACAATCGACTGGAATTGTATAGGGTAACAGTGTGCTTTTACAGGTTTTACAAGTACCAGACCAAGTCAGCTAAATTTTGACTAAAAAAGAGTAGAAACTGGAGTTCACGACGTGCTCTACGGGTCATGCCGCATTTCACGACCCGTGGACCATCTCGTGAAGGTCTCTAGTGAGCAAGGATGGGCTGCACTCCAGTCCACAAACCAAGTCTATGATTTGTATTTAGAACTACGAGTCATGGATTGCGTTAGTGGACCCCAGGTAAGTCCCAAAAATTTACCTAAGTGTCAAGGTCATCTATGAGACGTGTCACGAGTCGTATTGCAAGATACAACTTATATCACAACCTGTAAATTGAAGATAGGGATGTAAGGGTTTCAGGCTTCTGCAAAACCTCAATTCACAAGCCATAGAACATTTCACGTCTTGTAATCAGAATTTCATAAAGCCAATACCCCTGTAGAATGACCCGACCCGGTATAGTTTAAATAGGGGTTTATTTTGACCCCGTTATTTTAAAAAAATTAATGATCGACAAACCCTAAGAACCCATCCCCATCATTTTCCAACCTCCACTCCGTCATCCCACGTCACTTTTGTAGCCAAATTTTGGCGACCCACAACCCTTAGGGTTCCAAACCCTAAATTGCTTCCCTGCCACTCTCCTCAAAATCGTGATTCGAATCGGTAAGTCTATGATGTCTAAAACTTACCCTATTGAATTGTGATCTTGTAGCGAGTTTTAGCTTGGGTTTGGGATGGGTTATCGGGGTCAGAATCTACTATTGTGCCTTGAAATTTGAGTCATAAATTATGAATGTTAGATTAAGGTAAATATAGATGCCAAAAAGGGTGGGTATGGTGAATTAAGTAAGACTGCGGCTACTTTGTCATGTTTATTAAATTAAAAATGCATTTAGTCGCCTAGTAGTAGTACAGATGATGATGAGTGGTCGCAATAATTAAAATTCTTTATGAATTGTTTTGATGGGATAAGGTATGCTTACGATTGCCAACATAGCCTAAATTCATCAATTGGTGCATAAATCCTTCTGTATATATATGTTAAAACTGATAAAATTGGTTTGGGCAACTCGTAGACAAGGTCCCTAGAAATTTTAACATTGGCCATGTCTACGAGGGTCTTTTACGACTCGTGGATTAGTCCACGAGTCATGGTTGCCTCTCGTGGAAGGCTCCAGTACTAATTATGTCTTGAGGCCTCATCATACAAGACCTTCCATGACTCGTGGACTGATCCACAAATTGCAGATGGGTCTCGTATTGGTTGCCAGTGTCAAACTTGAGTCAAGACTTACATCTATGACTCTAACTACGACTCATAGAGCATTCTATGAATCATGACTGGGTCTCATGGATGCAAGTCCATAGTGCCAAGCAGTAACTATACACTGTCTTACGAAACCTCTTATGAGCCATAGAGCAGTCTACGACTCGTAAGAAGGGTCTCATAAACCCAAATTCTTCCCAGCTCAGTTCTAAAAAATTTCTTGTGTTCTTGATTGCAATTCATGGAACTAACTCGTTGTGATTGTGTGTCTTTTAGGTACTATGGCCCCTAAATCTAAAAAATAGGAGATTCGAGCTATGAAGGCCCGTCTACGAGATGAGGCCATAGATTTGGAGCATGTCCTCGAGGCTAGTGGCTCAGTAGAGAAGCTTGGCATCCAGCCAGACTCTGATATAGATCCACGCTAGACTCGAGTGTCTTCTAGGCATGCTACATCACGGGCTATTATGGTCCGCCCTCCTGAGTCTGATGAGAAAGGTGATAGGGCTAGCGGTAGAATTCAGATGACCTCCTATGAGAGAGGATGTTCTAAGGAGGGTTCAGAATCCTCACCATCTTCTAGCCCTCACACGCCTGAGTCATCACCAGATGTAGCAAATAGCAGGTGGTGCATTGAGGGCATACAGACTATCTTAATAGAGGATATACAGAGAAATGAGTGTAGTCATCCCACTCGTTCTATACTAGAGGAGTCTTGCTTCATCACCAGAGGGCTCGATAGTATCCTAGGGCTAGAGGACACAATCGTACGACACAGACTCTAATGGGTGGCACAGCCAGCTGTAAGGTACTCACAAGTTTTAGTGAGGGCGTTTTACACCTCCTATGCCTCCACGATACACAGAACTCTTCCTAAAGGGAAGAAGCCCCTCAGCTAACCCAGTCTTGAGGAGGTCAGAGCGTAGGGCCAGGTGATCGACATATCAGAAGAGACCATCTGGCGTATGCTATTTGGACCCGATTTCACGGCCCCCAGTACTATAGCTGAGTTCGACCATAGAGTGGGGCAGGCACGTGACTTGGGAGTTATGAGGGACCTGAAGTGTTGGGCCCATTTGATGAGGTGGGTGGCTACCCACATTACTGCTCTAGGACCAGACCCTATTTGGGTAGCCACACCTTCGAAGCCTATCATCAAGGCTTCGCTTATCTTTCTCACCAAATTTTGGTGGGTGGTGGTACGCTCGAGGATCCATCCTATACTTGTAGACAATACTTTGATGCCAGAGAGAGTTATTTTGGTGGCTAGCATCTTGGATCGCTATGTTATCAACTGGCCCTGAGGAGGTCCACGATAATCCCTTTCCCATGCTTGGTACATCGATTATGTATGATGGCGGGAGTTCATATTTTGCACCATGTGGACATACTAGTGATTGTGCATCGCATACTAGATGCTAGCCTGATCAAGGCCGATGAGAATCCAGTTGCTATGTGTAGGACACCGAGGCCGCAAATCGTACTTCCAGACTTACCTGCCTCCGTCCCTACGACTGAGCCACCAAGTTTGGCTACTGTACAGACCACAAAGGGGCCTCTAAAGATTGAGACTGCTGAGGAGAGGGGGGCCACTATTACTACTGTTGTTGTCCTAGAGTCTGTATTTTCTATGTTAGCACCTATCGGTATCTCATTTGTGTCAACAGCATCATTTTAGGCATTAGCATAGAGACTGACACATGCTGAGTCAAAATTGGCTCAACTACTACAACAAATGAGGCCCTAGGTCCACCAGGTTGTTTCAGAGGTAAAGAGACGCATGTAAGCATTCAGCACTGCTGCTATGAAAGAGGTACTTGCACCGGTGGACGCCCACATCAATGTTTTTGAGGAGTGGATCCAGACAACCATCTGCACAGTGGCTCCTATTGATTTGTTGGCCATGCAGACAAAGGTTCATCAGCTCTAGGATGACATTGCTACAGCATTGGTTACTCTGTTAGGCTTCCCATATACCACACCACTACAGCACCTATTATAGACTTGTTCGCTCCAGAGGAGCCCACACAGACTTCCCTCCAAAAGTGGCCCCACACAGATAATGCAGATGCGGATCACCTTTATAGTGAGCAGATAGAGGAGAAGGAGTTAAGGATCGCCTAGCCAGATACCAAGAGGAGGAGGAGGCCAGATAGAAGTGTGCACACTATCTGCTTAAAGGAGCGAGTTCCTCCCATGTTGCTCCTACTATTGAGGAGTCCACCAGGTCTGCGGAGAGTGGACAGAGTGAGCCAGAGAGAGGCACTTAGGCGTCTAGGTATGTTTCTTTTGATGCCAGTTCCTTACATTTTATTCTCATGCATTGAGTACAATACACATTCTTTTTTATAGGGTGTAGGTGGTTATACGGCCTCAGTGAAGTTTGAGTAACCCTGGCCTATAACTATCCTGATTTTTTATTCCAAAGGTTTTTCTTGCCTATGTTCTTTTTTTGCAGATTTTATTTTATGTTGAATCGGCATGTTTAGGATGTTTTAGGTAGCATATGTAGTACATAGTATTGATATCCATGGCATAGTAAAATTTTATGTAAAAATGATACCCACCAAATTTTTGTTTTATTAGTTTAATAGTGACTATGCATGATTAGGCTATCCTGATAGTGTTTGTTCTGGAAAGTGTATGACTGTGATAAAATGCAAGATCTAATTAGTTGTGTTAATATGTAAAGTAGTGACATGAGTGGGTGAGCATAATTGCATGATTCTATATTTTACTGTAATTCAAAACTTTCCCTATTACCCGAGATTTAGACTTTAGGTTAGTTAGTTAAGAAAGGATCTTAGGCTATTGTTCTAATTTAGCCAACTTAGCTTAAATAACCTACCAAATAAGTTGATTATCCCTTGGTCCCTATTTTGAGCCTAGCATTGATCCTATTCTTTGTAAACACCTAATAGAGTACCTTAATAAATGATAAATCCCAAAGTCGGCCCTGGTCTTTCCTTGAACATTGTAAACCTCCACTCAGGCTAAAAGTCTAAGTTGAGAGTGGCCACCCAACAAGTGGCCCTGGTTCGAAGGTTAGATATTGTAGCTTAGAATTTACTTTTATTGCAAATCCCCTTTTTATTGTAGTCATTTTTATTCTCTGTGTTTCTAGGAGAAATTAGAGTACATCAAGCCAATTTACAAAAAGTGTGCTAATCCGGGGTCTACCATATTCCTCCTGGGAACAATCCTAACCCATGTTAGCTTAAATACTTGACTACAACCTCTTCAAAACCTCTTAAGTAAGGGTGTGTTCTAAGTGTAAGCATGGATTCAAGAGCAGGGTCTAACCTAAATCCCTAGGAGGTTCGGGTGCACAAGTTTATCCAAATTGTGCGAAATGTGGAATTCCCCATAAGGGTGAATGTTTAACCGGCTTAAATGTTTGTTACAAATATGGAAAGCTCGGCTACCATGCAAAGGAATGTAGAAGTGGGAAAGAAAGGCCTCAAGGTCAAGGTGGACAAGCACAAAAAGGCCCAAAAGTTGATAGGTTATATGCCCTTCATAGGCTCCTAGAAGTGGATGAAGCCCCAGATGTATTTACCGATATGTTAAAAGTTTGTTATTTTGATGCTTATGCACTTTTTGACTCGGGGGTAAATTTGTCCTTTTTCACACTATTTCTTGTTAATAGATTTCATGCATGTCCCAAAATTCTTGTTGAGCCTTTTAAAGTTTCATTCTTCTTGGTGAGTCAATTGTTGCACAAAGAGTCTATAGAAGTTGTCCCATGTCCATCATGCATAAACTTATTCCTTGTGCTTTGGTAGAGCTTTCCATTGTTATTTTCAAAGTTCAACAAATGTGAGTTTTGGTTGAAGGAGGTTGCATTTCTTGGGTATGTTATGTCCAGTGATGGGATAAAAGTTGATCCCAAAAAGATGAAAGCAGTGGGAAATTGGCCAAGGCCATTGACTCGTATGGATATTAGGAGTTTCTTGGGTCTAGCAGGTTATTATTAAAGATTTGTTGAAGGGTTCTCCTCCATCTCATCTCAATTGACTAAGTTAACCCAAAAGAAAGTGAAGTTTGTGTAGACATATGAATGTGAGAAGAGCTTCCAAACCTTGAAGGATGAATTGACTTTGGCCCCAATCTTAACCTTTTCAGAGGATACTGATGGGTTTTTTTTCTATTGTGATGTCTCAAGAATTGGTTTGGGTTGTGTGTTGACGCAACATGGTAAGGTGGTTGCCTATGCTTCAAGGAAATTGAACATACATAAGACGAACTATCCAACACATGATCTTGAACTAGAGGTCGTGGTATTTGCATTGAAAATTTGATGTCATTATTTGTATGGGGTCCATCTTGATGTATTCACCGATCATAAAATCCTCCAACATGTGTTTAAACAAAGAGACCTAAAGTTAAGGCAATGGAGATGGTTGGAACTCCTCAAAGATTATGACATGAGTATGAAATATCACCTGGGTAAGGTTAATGTGGTAGCCAATGCACTAGTAAAATATCAATGGGTAGTGTGTCATACCTTGAAGATGATGGGAAGAGAGAAGTAGCAAAGGAAGTTCATAGGTTGGCTAGATTGGGGTAAAGTTGGATGATGTCAAAAATGGTAGTGTGATGGTATTGAATGGCTTTGAGTCATCATTGATTGGGGATGTCAAGTCAAAACAAGATCTCGATCCTGCCTTGGTTGAATTGAAGGCCTTGGTGAAGGAAAGAAAGATAGAGGTTTTCTCACAAGGGGGATATGGATGCTTTATCACCAAGAGAGACTATGTGTCGAATGTTGATAGATTGAGAAATTTGATATTGTAAGAAGCTCACAGTTCTTCCTATTCTATTCACCTAGGTTCCACTAAGATATATAGAGACTTGAGATAAGTGTATTGGTGGAATGGAATGAAGAAGGACATCGCTAAATTTATGACCATATGCTCTAATTGTCAACAAGTTAAAGAGAAACATCAAAGAACGGATGTCTTGGCTCAAATTGAGATCCCTACCTGGAAATGGGAACATAATAATATGAATTTTGTAATTGGGTTGCCTAATACCAAGAGTCACTTTGATTCTATATGGGTGAGATGGATCCAATGACGAAGTCAGCTCATTTCTTGTTGGTCAAGACAATTTTTGGTGCCAAAAATTATGCTAAGTTTTATGTCTAGGAGTTGGTGAGGTTGCTTGGGTTTCCACTGTCCATCATTTTTAGATCGTGGTACTCAATTTACCTCTCACTTTCAGAAGTCATTCCAAAGAGGTCTTGATACCAAAGTGAAGTTAAGCATTGTCTTCCATCCTCAAACCAGTGTGCAATCCAAAAGAACAATTCGAACATTAGAGGACATGTTGAGGGCTTATGTCTTGGAATTCAAAGGAAGTTAGGATGATCATCTACCTCTCATCGAGTTTTTCTACAATAATAGTTTTCACTCAAGTATTGAGATGGCACCATTTGAGGCTCTATATGGTAGATGATTTAGGTCACTGGTTAGATGATTTAAAGTTGGTGAAATAGCCTTGATTGGACCGAATTTGGTTATGGATGTCATGGAAAAAGTGAGGCTTATAAGAGAAAGATTGAAGATCGCTTAAAGTAGACAAAAATCCTACTCCGATGTGAGGAAAAGGGACCTTGAATTTAGTGTCGAAGATTGGGTTTACTTGAAGGTGTCACCCATGAAGGGTGTGGTTCGATTTGGTAAGAAAGTAAAGTTGATCCCTAGGTATGTAGGATCTTACAAAATTGTGAGAAGGGTGGGCAAAGCGGCATATGAGTTAGAGTTGCCATTGAAAATGAATATGATTCATCTTATGTTCCATGTGTCAATGTTGAGGAAGTTCATGGGGGATCCAAACTCCATAGTCCCATTGGAGGATGTGAGTGTTGAGGAAAAATTTTCATATGAAGAAGTTCTGGTTGAGATATTGGATAAACAACTGAAGAGGTTGAGAAACAAAGATATAGTGTCCATTAAGGTCTTCTAAGGAACCAACAAGTTGAAAGTGCAACTGCGGAAGTGGAAGCGGACATGATGAAATGATATTCTTATCTTTTCTACTCTACTCAAGCCTAAGGTAATAAGATAAATCATGTTTAAAGTGTCAAGTCATGTTTTTCAGCCCTTAGATGTCAAGTTGCATGCATTCATACTCATGGTAACATGTTATAATGGTATCTTGATGCATAAGTTTAAAATTTCACGAAAATAATGTTTAAGTTTCATTAATGCATTTATGATAGGGATGAAAAGTGTCTTGTGATTCCTCTCAAGCATATTTTCATAATATTCGGAGATGAATGTTTTCAAGGGGAGATATTGTAACACCTCCCACGCGACGCAGAATGTCCTTATGGCGTATTTCTTGAATATCATAAAACTTTGTATGTTTTTCAGCAAATCCGAGTATGTATTCTTTCTTAGAAGGCAAATTTATATAGGAAAAAAGTCTCCTTCAATTTTTAGTTCAACCATATCAAAAATAAATTTTCGGTTGATTTTGCTTTAATCAGAAAAGTATATGAAGAATATGCATCGCGGAGATGATCCAGATAGTACAAAAGTGGTCTAAATTCATTCCTAGGCCAAAATAGAGAAAAATTAAACTTTGTGCAAAAAATGACCTTAGCGGGAGCAAGTCCGACATATTCCACCCATGAGTAAATGTTTTTGAAAAATTCTAGAATTAAGTGAGGGCAATTGGGACATATCCCAACACGTTTATATGTGTGAACCCCCAAAACTTTTCTCATTTTTAGCCTTAAATCTCTCTTAAATTCTCTCTAATTCTTCCCAAAACCTTTCATTATTCCTCTTCCAAAAATCTTCCAAGTTCTTGAGGATTCAAGCTCACCCATTGAAGACCAAGCTTCAAGGTGATTCCCACAAAGTTCCTCAAGTTTTCTTCTTCAATTTCAAAAATTAAGGTATGTGGGTTCTTCATTCATGGGTTCTTCCACCCATGGAGTCCTAAAACCTATTTTACTCAATAATTCAAATTTCAAGGTTATTTTCTTATGGGTACTTTCTATTACTCCTATTAAGTATAAGATATGTTGAGAATCATCATCTACTAAGTTGAATTGCATGATTTCCTTTCAAGGGGTTTCTATTATGAGCTATTTTATAATATTCAACGCTATGAATGCTATGCTACCACGAGATACTATGAAGTTGATGATTTTATTAGATGAATTTCATGTTTCCATATCTAAGTTTGAAAGATGATGTAAATGATTGTGGTGGGTTGCTTGAGAATGTTTTAAATTGAGGATTTTCACTACATCTATGCATACTCCTCTTGAGTTACATGATTTAAAGCCTACATGCATTAAACTCACCCAATTTTCATATCGAGTTTTTAATGAAGTATGACTTCTAAATGATGAGGGTTCAATTACATGTTATGAAAGTTATGAATTTATGAAGTTATTTGTCCCGCTTATGAATGTTAAAGATAGTGATAAGGACAATTCTCACCAAAAGATAGATCCCCTTGTGAAAAGTACAATTCTCACATGATGGATCTCAAGTTTAATGAGCTACTTTTTATAAGATAATGTGATGTTACAAGTTTATGAATGAATATTAATATGCATATGTTTTCAAATGTATTATGTGGAAATGACTTAGCATCGAATGGGTCATAGTGGTGGGATTCGGTAAGGAAATCCTAGAAGCAACCTCATGCCCCATTAATTATGTGCCACCGTAGGAGCCCTTGTAGTCTAGGCTAGTGGATCCACATAGGTCATTTTATTCACTAAAGATGCATGTGCAGGTTTATGGAGTTCTACCTTAGCAAGTAGATTTTTCTTTTATTCAATGGAAGGAGTTCATTGGATTTCATGTAGTAGCTCGCATGGTCTTATATTTCCGTTACGGTCTTATCCCATATATGTATGCTAAGTTATTAGATTTGGATTATAGTGCATGCATGTTTTGACTAAGGCATTATTCATGCATGTCATAGTGAGCTTAATTTTATTGTTTATGGTTATGCATCTTGTCTATGTAGCTTATGATCTATTGTTACATTACATCCCATATACTAGTACATTCAAAGTACTGACGCATACTTTTTGCCTACATGATCTAATCATGTAGGGACCGGAGCACTTCCTCATCCACCTCCTCGTGGCTACATCAGTTTGTGAAAATATTATGTTGTGGTGAGTCCTCTAGTTCGAGGGAAATACCCATTTTCTATCTAGCGTGTTATGTTGAGACATTACTACTTTACTTCTATTTTGAGGGTGAGTCCGGGACATGTCTTGGCTCTCATCCCACTCATGTTTAGAGGTGTTGTTGGATACTTATTCTACATATGCACTGTGTGATGTCTAAACTTCTATAGAGACTTATCCCCTAGTCTCTATACTTTGTATGTTGATGCTTATGATGTTGATTATGAGATGGGATATCTCCCTAAGTCCCTATTTCTCTATAGAGTGTGTGTACTATATCCCTTTTCCCTTAGTATTGTTTGATGAAATTGAATAATGGCAAGTCTCTTACCGATTATTCCATTGCTTGCATCCTAAGTCCCGAATTCCCTTAGTTTGACTAATTAGTGCTTGTATTATATTCTACAACCAAGAATGTGCTTAAGAATGTTATGAGGCTTGTTTGGGGTACTATTGGATTCTCCATTCTCCATGTTGCACCTAGGTCCTATGCTTGGGTCGTGACGGTGCAGGTGCACTTGCTGAGGACAATGTATAGATAGAAGACCTTTTTTGAAAGGACTTATTACAATTACCTTGCTTTTGTTGATCAAGCTCATGTTCATTTAACTTAGCCTTCATACTAAGTGTTCCTCTCTCTCCTTCTTCTTATCTTTTTCTACCTATTGAACATACACCATAAGTCTAGAAATATTCATGTCAAAAATCTAAAGTGATACTTGTGTACCTTCTTGACATGCTTGCCCATACAAGAGACGAACTCCCTCATCTTGGACCTCACATCTGAGATCATCTCTAGAGAATATCTAGACAATTAGATTAACTTAAGGTTGTACTCTTTCACAGTCATCCCCTCTCACTTCATATTCACAAAATCTTCCACCTTTTCCTCTCTCAAATCCTTGTGAAAGAAGTGATCAAGGAATGCACTCTCAAACTCATCCCAAGTAGAAGGCTCAGCACCATACCATGACTCCCCTCTCATAGATTATACCAAACATTTGTAACATCCTTGAGCTAATAGGAAATAAGCTCAACTCCCTCAATCTTTGCGGCATGCATAGCCTTTAGAATTTTCAATATCTCATCAATAAAACTCTAGGGATTCTCTTCAACCTTGGACCCTATGAAGACTGGTGGACTCATCCTTAATAAGTGTCACAACCCAAACCTAGGGCCTAGTCATGACACGGTGAATGTGACACCCTAAGGTGCTCCATCCAAGCCTCACGTTCATATCATAAGCATACATAAATTAAATAAGCAATCACAAGAGTAAGCAAGCATAAACATAGTTTCAAACAACCTAAACATAGGAGCCAACATTCCCATTAAAGGGAATTACATCATCATAGGTCCAAATATGACTCTACATCATAGATCTTGGTGGGATCTAGAACATGCTACTAGCTCAGCCTCACGATAAGAAAGTATAAAAATCTTAACAACATCAACATCATCAAGAACATAAAGTCTTATCCTCGAAACAGGGGAACTCACCAAATCTTCAATAGAAAAAGCCAAAAAGCTAACCGTGAAAGTGAGGAGTGATATCATTTCCCATCCCTACATGGTGATATCATGTAGGCAAAGAGTATGTGTTAGTACATTGGAATGTACTAAGTATGTAAGTGTCACGCCCAAAATCCCATTAAGGCGGACTGGCACCCGTTGCCGATCAGGCTCGGGAGAACCAACTTGTAATCACACTGTCTATGAACATTATAAGGTATTTACACACTCAACATGCCTTTAGGAAAATAGAAAGTAATAACAAGACAAAAGGAAATGTATATGACTAGGCCGTTGGAGCCATGACGCCCAAAATACAAGACATGACACACTTTACTTTACAT